>CAJNSZ010000086.1:76514-126876 GCA_905329745.1 Rotaria sp. Silwood2 | reverse complement strand
TTTTTTTCAACTTCATTTGTTATTTGTATTTAAAATGACTTTTTAATTACAAAATTAAAAATAGCCAAGAAATTTTGAAACAGAATACAGAAAATATTATACGTTGATCTGAACTCTCCAGTACTTAGATTCGCAGTTGAATGCAAACCGGGTCTGAAAATAAATCACATATGGACCCGGACCCAGGCCCGGACCCGGGTGATATCAAATTTCTAGATCCGGACTCGGGTGGCATTAATTTTCTGGACCCGGACCCTACCGGCTCCGGATCTGGACGGACCCGCTACTCTCTAAAGTTGATTATTAATATTTTTCCAATTTTATATGAAAGTACAAGAAAGAATTGGTTTGAAATTTGAAAATAATTTGCCACTATTGATCTGATGGAGAAAAAGATATAATATTTTGAATTACAGTATAGATTTCAAGTAAATCAAAACAAATGATTGTGATTTTTTCTGAGAGAAAAATATATAAATATACTCATAATTCACTCTACTTTTCTCGAAAACATTTGACATTATCAATAATCTCGACATTAATCAATGATTAGTTTTTAGTAATATTTCAAAGTGAAATGAAATAGTCTAAAAACATCTTTTTTTTCCAAAGTCTACTGATACTAATTTAAGATTTGCTAAACTATTGAAAATGAAATTACTCACTTGTCAATAAGTTCTTTATGAGAAAGACCTTTATTGACTGCTTGTTGGAGTTGTTCAGCAATGTTAGCCATCAAATATCTGAAATAAAAAAAATTTAACTTGTTTATTTTGTTTTTAACAATAAAGTTAGCAAGAGTAAAATTATTCGTTCGATCCATCAAAAGCAACATTAGCCTCGGGTTCAACATAAAAAACTCCTTCATTAACATAACGTCTGAATTTTAAATAGTTAACATTTCCCATTGCTAATTTAGCTTCTTCACTATTTTGACAAATCGATTGAATTATTGAAAATTTTGTTTCTTTTCCTTCTTTATCTTTTTCTGTTGAACGATTAAGAATAAATTCAATAAAACCAGGTTCAGCATTCATAGCACGTAATGCCCATGGTGATCGTGTTAATTCAAATAAACATCGATAAGCAGCAAGACGTAAATCAACAAATGGTTGTTTAGCTATTTGAATAATAATCGGTAAAATAGAAAATACTCGATTACATAAATTATAAATTTGTTCTGTGAGAGACCAAGCATTTGATGATGAACTATTATATGTTGATATATGAAATAAATCAGCAAGACAAGCAAGACAACGAATACTAAAATTAGAAAAGAATAATTATAATAAAAAGATTTCGGTTTTTTTTTTGAAAGTTATACCGAATATCCGATTGAGATGAACGTATCATTTGAACTAATTTTTCAATAAAATCACCGAATTTAGCATTTGAAAGAAAATATTCTTTTCCATTTAATGTTTTACCAATGAATCCAACTGTATCTAGGCAAGTGAACAGAAAAACATTTCAAAATAAATATTTAAATAATCTCTAATTTCGAAAGAAAAATATGTATCATTCAATCTCGATGAGTTCTTGGAAATGCTCGGAACAATGGGATGATTGAAGAGAAAAGTTCCAGAGACGTCTCATTTTGTAACTGAAGTCAGTCGTTATAGTTCCATCTTCTCGATCTAATCATTGCTCAAAGTTCTGCTAGATGAATTCTTCAATAAAATCTTGAAATCATAATCTTAGTGATAAACTACTCCTAACGAGAACCATAGATAACTAATTGTCAATAAAATTTTATAGACATAAACATTAACTTAATAGAGAATATTTAAAAATGCTAATTTAACATTACAATTTGATTGTTTTTTTTTTTTTTTGAATGATGAAATATATTGCTTACCTAAACCAATAACAATGTAAGGACTTGAACTAGATTGAAGAAGAATATCAAAAAGAATTGGTAGAAATCGTTCAAGTAATTGATTTTGTTGATTAATTGATGTATTCGTTTCAAGTAAAACAAGATAATTACGTAAATAACAACCAAAAAATTTAATAAAACCTGGTTTAAGTAAATCATATGAACTATTTTCATCATTTGTTGATAATAATAAATGTAGATAATGATCAATAACATTTGTTTTATTTTGTAAATAAGTCAATGTATGAGATTTTTGTGTTAATACAGTTAATAATTCTAAACAATTCATCAAATATAATATATCCGTATCACTATGTGTACAATCATATAAAAATTGATCAAGTAAATGTTGTTCTTCTGTAATATGTTCATAAATACGTGGATCAATTAAACATAAATCAATTAAATATTCATATAAACGAAGTTTAACAATTTCATTACGTTTATTTGATGAAAGTAAAATTTGTCTATTAATATCATGAAAATAATTTTCATGTAAATAATTTTCAAATATTTTTTTATCATCAATACGACTAACAGTATGAATCATTTGTTCAAGAATTTCTTTTGATTTTAACCATAATGTTTGTTCATCACTATCAAGAAAAAGATGAAGTAGTGCATTTATATGAGAATATTGAAATAAATTTTGTATAACAAAAAAACATTCAGTTGTTGTACAACGAGTTAATTTTTCAAATGCTTTTAAACATAAAAGTTTTCCTCGTTGAGATAAACCTGTTTGATTATCAAGACCAGTATTTAATAATGGATGAAAATTCGTCATTATTTGTTCAATAGATAGATTATTTATAAAATGTTCCATTATTGCACATAGAAGACGTTCAACTTCATCATTTTTATTTGTTCGAAGTAAATCAAATAAATTTGACCATGGAATATGTTGATGAACTTGTTCAAATTGAATCGATGATGATATATTTGATATTTCAATATGAATACGTTCGAGTAATTCAATATATTCAACATTTTTCGATGTGATCAAAAGATCCTCGAAAAGACGAAGTAAATTACTATTCTGCATCTAAAATTATAAATAATACAAATATGTACAAAAATGATTATTATTTATGCATAAATTTAAAACTATAGATGTAAATAAGTTCTCCATAATTAATTCAATTTTCAATAAAACTCTCTTTGTGTATTTAGATCATTTTTTTATGATTAAAATTTTAGAATAGGAGTTAGGTGAACGAATAGTTTTTTTTGTGACATTGATAACGGAAGCAAGAATTAAATAAATTTAGTATTGAGAAAAACTATAAAAAGGAATTTTACTATGGTACCATACGAAAAATATTTTCAACTTCCCTAAAATTTTTATCATGACAATTATGTATATTAAAATTAAAACTTTGAAAAAGAAAATAAAGTTAAGAATAAAAAAACAAATAAAATATTTCTTTCAATAAAAATACAATTTCTATGAGAAAATAAATTATTCAAAATGCATATTGAAAATCATCTAAAATATGTTTTTTTTAATCTTTGATTGAATCATAAATTTTTTCCGATAATATTTATGTTCAATATTGTATATATTACGGTTTGGAAAAGTTCGCTGTTTTATGATTAATCATCACTAATTCATTTGAATAGTTGAATGATGGATATGAAATAGTAATTGACTAACAACTCATATTAAGATACAGTAGCACACATCCATAAATAATCAATTTCATCGACAATATATATTACATTAGTTCAGATGATGTTAATATTGAGTAATTTTTTGTCAAAAAATAAAGTTTTCTTAATAAAAAGCAAATATCTGAAATTAACGAGAAGAAATGCCTTTTTTTCGAAATTGACTTTATATAGGTTTAAATTGATTGTCAATTTTATTAATTTATTTATCACATTTTTCCATATATAATTTTCTAGTAACTAAAATAAAAATGATAGATTTTTAGTTTTAATAGTAAATAGTTTTAATCTTAAAATCATTGTGTATTTCGCGTTCTAAGTTTTTACGATCTTTTTTTTCTTCAGACATTCAAAATTTTCAAAGATTTCTTTTGCACATATAAAAACAGTCATAATTTTACAGAATTTTTTTTGCGTAATTTGTAGGATCTCGTTCGACAGAAAATTCTGTTTTGAAAAGAAAATACTGCGCAAGATCCTTTTTCTTGTTCTTCTAATACTCTCAACCGTTTTTAAAAATAACACACTCGAGCTACAAACTGCTCATAAAAGAAAAGAACTTTGAAATTAAAAGATCTTATTCTATTTGAGAGTGTATATTAAGTTTAGGGCAGCCATATAATGGTAGAACATCATCTAAACTTCAAAAAAAAAAATAATAATAAAACGAAGCAAGTTGAATTTTTGATTAAAAAGCCAATGGTTCGATTTGAAGTTTACTTAACAAAAGAATATGTCTTTAATGAATCTATAGAAGATTTTTGTCGCTTTCATCTTTGAAAATAAGATATGCAAGATGATTGGACTTCTGGATACAATCACACGAAGCCATTGAATGATCAATCATTGCAGCAAAATTATTTGAAGAAAAGGTTTCATTGATTCTCATTATCTCCAGCAAACATTTTGGCAAAAAAAAACCAACTAGTTAAGCGTATGCGTAGAAAAAGTGTGGGCTTCGTAACGAAATATACAGTACATCTTTTTTCAAAAAGAATCAAATTGTTCGAACGAAAGCTAACAAAAACATATAAAAAAATACACAGAGTACCATAATATTATGGTACATTTGTTAGATTTACCAAAGATCGACATGTTTTTTTTTACATATAATTGATCAATTCGTTCGGCATAAAGTTTTTAAGTTTGCTTTGTTTTTTCAATTGAACGTAAACGATATTCATTGAATTCTCGAATCTAAAAAAAAAAAGAAGAAAAGATGATAATAATAAATAATATTAAAATAGTAAAATCCACATACTATTTCATTATGTTGAATTTTAAGATCGTTTAATTGTGTAGCTAAATTATTCGCATGCTCTTTTGTTTCAACAAGTTGGAGTTTTGTTGACGTTAAGTCGTTATTTAACGATTCATGATGTTCACGATCCACAGTTTTATTTGCAATAGTTT
Organism: Rotaria sp. Silwood2; assembly: GCA_905329745.1. Lineage (NCBI taxonomy): Eukaryota > Metazoa > Rotifera > Eurotatoria > Philodinida > Philodinidae > Rotaria > Rotaria sp. Silwood2. The sequence goes on along the minus strand of CAJNSZ010000086.1, from coordinate 121,913 downwards.
TCTGAAAAATCTAAATAAACAATGTTTAATGAAAAGCTATTTTCATGAAATTATATTTACTTCAATTTCTTTTTTATGTTGTTTTTGTATTTTTTCAATTTCTTTTTGTTGTCTAAGACTAATATTCTTTCTTTCGTTTATAATAGCTTCATGGATTCTTTTCTCAATTTCTTCTTCTTTGTTCGGTAGTTCTTTTTTCATTGTTCTTAATACTTCAGCTAGTTTAATTTGAAGTTTTTCATCATTCTCTTTTTCAAGGGTAACCTAGAAGTATAAATAAAGTATTTCGATGATACAAAAAAAAATGTGAAAACAAATAAAAATAAGTTTTTACTTTATATGTATGAAATGATTGTTTTAGAAATTCAAGTTCATTTCTTAATTGTTCTTCACGTTTAAGACTTTGTGTTTGTTCTTCATTTAATAATTTCAAAAATTTGTTTTCTTGTTCTTTCAATTTCTTTTTATGATCAAGCAATTGATGCTGTTGTAATTCTTGAAATCGTTTCTCTTGGTCTTGTAATTGATTGAAAAGTATTTCTTCAGCCTAGATGAGTACATTTTTCTTCTGTTAAAGAAATAAAAAGGCGCAATAAAATACTTTGATCTGTGTTTGTTTGTGTTTCAGACGTTCTTCAGCTAGTTGTAATGTTATTTCATTCATTTCTTGATATAAATGATCAAAATGTGTTGGAATTTGTCTAGGAAAAGAAGAACATCTACATGAGAAACAGACAGAAAAAACAAAATTAATTTGTAAATGAAGAAAAAATAGGTCTTTTTTTCTTACTGAGAGTTTTCATCGAAATTCGAACATTCACTGAGTGAATTAATCAAATCCTTGTTTAAAATTGTGTCAACATCTGATTTATTTTGCTTTATTGTTAATTCTGGTTGTTTTTTAGTCTATGAAAGAAAACTGCATTCGGAAAATATATTCTTTCAATATGCAATAATATACATAGAAAAGTCGTTGCCATGGTTCAGGTTTAAGTTTTGTCAATGGAAGCCGATATGGTACAACATGATTCAAGCAAGAACTGCTGAGAAGTACTTGATTAATAGAAGATGGTGGACTAAATTAAAAAAAGGAGTACAGAATTCAATATATTTGCAATTCAATTGTAATAAACTAACCTAATACTGGATGTTGATCGACCTAATGGAGTATTTGAATGCAGTTGTCTATTAGCGAATAGTCTTAATAAATAGAGATCTTTGTTTTATAATGTAAGAGACAAAAAAATGATTCCTACACAGGTAAACCTGTTCCTTGTTTCATTTTTAATATGTTATTCAAGGTAAAAGAATGAGGAAAAATGTTATATGCTCAGATGTATGCAAGCCCTTAAGCTGTTTTGTCAGTTACTTATATATATTTGATGGGGTGCAAACATTGAATAAATTAAACAAAAAAGCAGAACATAAAAATGACCGAGAGAACAGAATAAATGCATTACATTAAGTGACGGGCGTTAAAAAAATAATAGATGGATGGTTGAGTAACATAGTAAGTAAATACGAACAAAGAAACTTTGATTTGCAGATTCAAAACACTTGAAATTTTAGAATTCAAAATATGAAAGTATGTTAAAATTGATTTAAAAATTTGTTCGAAATGAATCTACTCAGGTACGTAACTGATGGGAGGTACATGGGACATGACATTCCCGCTTCTGAAATTCGTTCACACAACGCTCCGTCCGCTGCTTTTGAAAATTTTCTACATAGCTCTCGTTATTCTAGAGCTCGACCAAGTTGCACTAGACATGCATTAAACTCAAACCGTTTTGGAATTTGGATTCTGTACTAAAAGTCATCGAACGATTTAAGTTTGAGAGTTAGCCCATTTTTACTTATGTTATTTTCTTGCAGAGATGCATCAATTCTAATTCTTCGACGAGAGTAGACTTGGCTAGAATTGAAATTGAAACTGTTGCATTCTTGGAAGAAAATAACATAAACACATATGAGCCTGAGCTTAAACCGTCGAGTACAAAATTTTCGAACTTGAGCCCAGTCTATTGAAGTTTTTCGGGTCCACTCGAACCGTAATTTGATATTTCCAGTGAAAATTTCTAATTGAAATAGGATAGTCGACTCGAAGATATGAAATATTATTTTTCGGTTTTTTATATTCGGTCACTGGATGCATTCTATACTTTTCTCAGACGAGTCGTCTGAGAAATGTGTAAAGTAGAGCCCTGTGAGTCTAGGATCCATTCGACGGACTCTAATGTCTACTCTGCATCTTCCTACTTTGAGTGCTGGATTATGCTGCTAAATTTACTCTATATTTTAAGCGAAATAATATTGTTTTCAATTAAATGATTATAAAAATCTCATAATTGCTTTGTTCTTATTTATTTTGAAATATATTCCAAGAGTCTCCAATTGAATGAAATCGGCATCTAGATGTCAGATTTGTACATTTCTTTTCTATTAATTCAATATAACAACAATTAGAAATTGATGTGTGAAATACTTAACGAAATTTTGAAGAAAAAAAACACATTGATAGTTATCTTTTATTGATCCGTTGGAAAATGAATTGAGATAATTTCCAAGTAAAACATCGATATAAATGCTTTATAAAAATGTCAATTGATTGAAATAAATACCTGTTAGTTTCATCGACAATAAAGCGAAATTTAGCTGTGGCGAATGCTTTTCATCTCGACAATTTCCAAGCTTACTATAATTTAAATTTCAACAACTAGTTTCAACATTAAGACAAGATTAATAACCAATCAAAAACAAGCATTTGACCTCCAAAAAATACTCGACTAAAAATTAGAAATGTTGAGTTTCTTTTTAATTAAAAGTTTTAAAAAATACATTTATTTAATTATTACAATAAATAACAAAAAAAAAACAATAATGATGACTTATAATTGGCTGATAAATATATTCTATTATGACGACTCATGATTAAGTCAATTTCAGTTTATTTATTTCTGCTTTTCTTCTATCAACGTCTCAATTGCGCTATTGTTTATTAGTTACTCAATACATTTCCAAATACACATAATCCAATTTTTATACTTTATTTTATAGATTTTATGTTGCTTTAAACTATTATATATGGTGCAAAAAATGCCAATGGTCACCGAGCCGGCCCAAACCAAATTGACGGAAACGCCGCTCGAACCCATCGGTCCATTGGATACAAAAGCCGTGCAACCTCTTGTAAGTTACTTATATTTTTATTCTGAATATAATTTTTAAAACTATTTATTATATTTTAATAGCCTAAAATGAGCGAAGGTTGTCGTGTACCTGTTTATATGGATATTCAAAAGACTTTCGGTAAAAAAGACAAGAATAAATATACAGAAAAAATAAAAATCATGTTTAAATTTTTTTTTAGTACCAGCTGAAATAGTTAGTATACGTGAACTTGATGGCGTTTATGAATTTTATATTCATTATGTCAATTTTAATCGACGTCTTGATGAATGGGTTACTGTTGATAAAATGAATTTAAAAGAATTAGCTCCTCCTGCATCATCAAGTTCATCCTCATCAACTTCAAATAATACTTCTCAAGAAATACCTATCACAACTCAACCACGAACAGTTCCACCAAGTACAACAACAACAACAACAAAAAATACTAGTGCATCGAGTGAAATACCATCTGGAAATACAACAACATTTTTTCTTTCTGATGATGCTGATTCATTAAATAGTGATTTATCACGTGCAGCCACTCTTCCATCATTAACAAATTTTTCGGCAGCAACATCAGCAACAATAGCACCAACAAAAGCACGAGGAAATGGAAATACTCATCAAAGTGGTGTACATTCAGTTACAAAAGTGAAAAATATTAATTTAATACATCTTGGAAGATATTTTATTAAACCATGGTATTTTTCACCTTATCCAGAGGTAAATTTATTGTTGCATACAAAGAATGATCATTCATAGAAAGAATTTTCAGAGGAACTCGGAAAGAAATTTGTAGCAAAATTAAGAATGTGCAGGTTCAGTTTACTGACTACACAGACATACGGCCACCAGCATTCATTGAAACATAGGAACATTCCGCTATTAAAAAAACAAGGTGTATGCTAATAGAATTAATGTCTCAATATTGGAGCGAACGAGGATTTCCATGTAGTCAGTACACATTCCTAATAAAAACTGAATGTTGAATTCAATTAATGAAAACATATTCAGAAATTCATCTTGCAGAATTAACGTATAAGATCTTTAAATAGTGACAAATTGATTGCATAGAATATATTATTACCTGATCTCGTTTGCATAGATACCAGTAAAACTATTCTATAGAGCTGAAAATTTTGTTATTACTATTGGTTTGACAATTTTAAATGACGAGTTTTGTTTATTAAATAACTATTCAATTTCTTTTTTTTTGTTAATACAGTTCTCTTTTTTAACTAAGCAAAAACTTGTAATTTATTAAGCATCAAGTGATGGGAAAGTAAACAGCAAGGAGTAACTGTATGTAAACTTTTTTTTCTGAGAGTAGTTAATAAATAGCTAAAACCTTGATTCTTCATTTGCTCATGTACACAAAGGCTGTCAAATATTGGTAAAAAAGAAAAACTCAAGTCCCGGGTCCACGAAAAACGTCTACTCGTAGTTCCATAATAAGAGTCAGACAGTCATCTATTATCTCAATAGTTTAAAATCGATTTCTATTGAGATGACTGTAAAATATTTCCATCGGTGGAAACTAGTGTGGTTTGATAAATTTGATTTTATGTTTTTCTTTTAGGAATTTACAACATGTCCAGTTGTTTACATATGCGAATTCTGTCTAAAATATTGTAAAGATCTTGATGCACTTAAACGACATCGAGTAAATTCGATACTTATTACTTTTTGTTTTATTTTTTATTTTTTTTTGTTTTAAATATTTTAAAGACAAAATGTACTTTAATTCATCCACCTGGTAATGAAATTTATCGTAATGGTACAATATCATTTTTTGAAATTGATGGACGAAAAAATAAATCTTATGCACATAATATGTGTTTGTTAGCAAAATTATTTCTTGATCATAAAACATTATATTATGATACAGATCCATTTATGTTTTACATATTAACAGAATTTGATGCACAAGGTTTTCATATAGTTGGTTATTTTTCAAAAGTAAATTATTTTCTATAATGATAAAAGAAAGAATATTTACTTTTGTCTAGGATAAAGAATCAAGTGAAGATTATAATTTATCATGTATTTTAACTTTACCACCTTATCAAAAAAAAGGCTATGGACATTTTATGATTGAATTTAGTAAGATTTATTTTATTTTTAAAATAATTAATGAATATTATTATTCTATTTGAAGGTTATACTCTTTCAAAACTTGAAGGTAAAATTGGTACACCTGAAAAACCATTATCTGATTTAGGTTTATTATCTTATCGTCGATATTGGTCTGAAGCAATATTACAAGCATTATTAAAACATAAACCAAAAGATGGTGAAACAGAATATCCATCACTTTCTATAAAGTATATTTTATAAAATATTTATAATAAATTCTTTATTTATTTATTTATTTACGTAATAGTGATTTAAGTGAAATAACAGCTATTAAAAAAGAAGATGTTTTAGCTGCTCTTCAAAATTTAAATATAATACGTTATCAACAAGGTTCATATGTACTATCAATAACAAAAGATTTATTTGATAATTATCAAGATAAACGACGTTTACGTGTTGATACAAAAAGTTTATTTTGGACACCAAAAATAACAACTAAACCAATAAATCAATTTCAAACAAAATAATTAACAACAAACTTTGTGTTCGAATAGAAAAAAGCGAGAAAAGCAGTTTTTTTTGTTAATCTATATATTGTACAGAATACTATATACGTTTGTTTTTGTTTCTTATTCGAACCTATTTTGACCCTTGTAGATTGATTTTGTGTATTCTATTAATATATAAATATCCATCATTTGCGCATAGATGTGGTTTTTATTGTTGCAGTAAGATTGATTGTTTGATATTAAATACACTTATCTTTGGTAATTAGCTTCAATATGAAACCAAATTAACAACTCATGAGTAATAGATAAATATATATTGATATAAAAGAGTTTTATAATAGTACCAAGATAAGAATCTGAATATCGAGTTGAAATTTATGTTATCAATATTTTTACAATATGAGATTTATACGTAATGTTTAGACGTGGACAAGATCGTCCTGTTGAAACTGGGACCAAGACCAAGAGTTTTTTTTTTCATTGAGACTGATATCCTTTATGGTCTGGCAAAACTTGCATCAAAAGTCATGTTGTCACGACTGATGTGTTTCTAAAAAAAATATGGATACGATCGTTTTGGTTCGTGGGGACCGAAACTACGACCAAAAAAAACCAGTTTCGCTCACGTCTAGTAATGTAGATTGGATCAATTACGAAAGCTATAGATGGACTATTTTCTATAGCAGCTATTCAGAATCTCAATCATAGATTTTAAATCAAATGTTTGATTGTATCATTATCCCTTCATCAGAGCTTTCGCATTATTAGAAAATTTTAAAAAAATATGTGTTTGCTACTTTTAACAAAATAGATTTTCTTACTTTAAAAAATTTCTTTCTATTCATAATTATATAATTATTTTCAATATTTTAGATTTTTTTCTGTCATTACGAGATGCGGACATCTAAAACTCGATCATCATTAAACACATCTTCAACAAATAATGATTCTTCTTTTCGATGGCAACAATGTTCGCAATGTTTAAAATCGATACCTAATAATTCTGATAATCATCAATGTTCAGATGAATTAAATGGTTTATTTGTTGAACATAATCGAGCAAGACTTCTTATTCAAGAACATAAATCTGGTTTGCCAAAAGAGAAAAAGCAAAAAAGCAAAAATTTGTTTTTTTTTCATTGTAGACTATTTCAAAGATTTAACATTTCCTTCATTTATGCATACAGATATTATATTTATATCTCCGGAAACTATGCGTCTTCTTCGAGATATCCATCGAAATGATCATATTCTTCTTATATCAACAACAAAAGATCAACAACGAACATTAAGAATAGGTTTACTTTGGTCAAATTCACTTCTTGCTGATAATCAAGTTGCTATTAGTCGCACTGTGATTGATCAATTATCTGAACAACAAATGATCGAACTTCGAGCAATTCCAAAAGATCATATTCTAGACACGGATAATGTTACATTAAGGTATAATGAATTTGATAAAGTTACTTTTACCAGTATATTAATTTTCTTCAATTTTTTTTTGTGCGAGATAAGTTTTCTAGATTATCGACTAATAAGGTTTATAAGAAGTTTCTTAGTCATTTTAAATCATCTTTATAAAATTACTTGAAGTATCATTTGACAACTGACGTGTTGTTCTCTTAATTCATGTAACTGTTGTTCATTCAATTTCATAATAACAGAAATTACAATAAAAACTTTCATTGCTTCAAGAACTATGATTTTCTATTGAAAATTGATATTTTTTTTTTCGAAATTTATCAAATATTATCAAGAAAATTTTATTCTTCAAGAGATAGTTGATTGTTTCAAATCATCAGTATCTACTCTAAGGCATGAAATCATATGCTTTGAAGCATATGGTTTCATGCCTGGCAGTAGATGCCGATCATTTGAAACAATAGTTATGTGTGGGGAATCATATGAAATAAAACTTCCAAGAATATTCTATGAAACGATGAAAAAATTAAAGGATTATTGCAGTTTTGTGTTCTGACTGACTTTTGTAATACTCAGTATATACAAAATGAACTACTAACCATTTTCTAGAGCGAATTAAAACAATAATTTTTCACATTGTAGAGCAATTACTCCATGTGAATCACGTAGTACAAATGAACGCCGTTTAATCACAATATGTCTAAAGCATCAATTAGGTGTGTGTACTATTTTTGTTACTTACTAATGTTAATACTTTTTTTTATATAATGTAATTTTTGTAGTAAATCGAATTGTTTTTGATGAACAACATATAGATTTTGTTTATCTTGGTCAATCAATTATTTTTCGTATTGAAAAAGCAACTGATGATATAAATCTCATTGATTCACTTCATTCTCTTTCACTTGATAGTAATCTTCCAAAGTTTTATCGAATTTATCCATTAACAACTTCAATTAATATTCATTTTGAATCTACAACAATGAATAATAATAATATTCAAGTTAAATCTATTTCATTATCAGATATTGGTGGTTTAAAAAAAGAAAAATCTGATTTAATTGATCTTCTTGTTACATCAACAACAAATTATATTCCACCACGAGGAATTCTTCTTCATGGTCCAAAAGGATGTGGTAAAACAATGCTTATTAATGCAATAGCTCATGAAATTTCAGCAACAATCATTCGTATAAATCCATCTGATATATATAGTCGACATTATGGTGAAAGTGAAACAAAACTTAAACATCTTTTTGCGCAAACAAATATAACAAAGAATAATAATCTTAAGAAAAAGTATTTACTTATTGTTGAAAATATTGAAAGTCTTTGCCCTAATCAAGAACGTATAACACAACAATTAGAACGAAGATTAACAACAACATTTATTGAATTATTAGATCGATATTTAGATGGAAAAAATATTTTTTTAATAGCAACAACAAATCGACTTGATTCAGTTGATACAGATATAAGACGTCCAGGTCGAATTGATGAAGAAATTGAAATTGGAGTACCTAATCAACAGGATCGACTTGAAGTAAAAAGAAAACTTTCAGCAGTTTTTTCTTTAATTTATCACGACTAATTTAAATAATATATGTTTTTTTTTGCCAAGATTTTACAAATTAAACTACAAACAATATCAAATGATCTCAATGAAGAACAATTAAAACTCATTGCAGAACGAACACATGGTTTCAGTGGATCTGATTTAGAAAATTTATGCAGAAAAGGTAAAATTCTTTCGAATGTTTCTAGAGAACGGCTCATTAGAAAAGTTTGAAATTTTCAGGACAGATAGATTTTGACGAGTAAAGCAAAACTTATCCAATATTCAAAGTTCTCGGATATTGCCTTCTATATAATACTGGAATTACAATGGCGAAAAATGGTTTCCCATTTTTTCTGAGATGCTATGTTCGATTGAACTGAAAAGTTTTTGACAAATACTAGACACTGTTAGGAGTAGATATCCTTGTTTTCTATTCTTTGACTCAGTAGACAGATACTAATTCAGACTATATAATAGCCACAAAAAAAAGCAAAAATGAAAACTAACTTTTGGATCACAAGAGGAAACAGATACCCCTGAATAGAAAACATGATTGATTTAATACAAAATTAGATTCTTTTTATTGTATATATCAACATGTTTTGTAATTAGGTAGTACATGTACTAAGTCTGTGGTGCGAAGCTCATCCGTAAACTGAACTCATGATTTATAAGATAATAAAACTGTTGAATTATACGAAATATAAAATTCAGCGAAAAAAATAACATGTTTCTATATTGTACAAGGTACGATAATGAGTTTAATACATGTTTAATTATGTACACCACAAATTGGGCTTTGTGATAATTGAAAATCAATAGATACTGTATCAAACACACATAAAAGTCTAAGTACTCTTGGTGTACGAGGGTTCTTGACTAAGTTTCTATTGATTCTTTTTAATCTCCGACTCATTTTGACTTTCTGTCACTGAGAAATAAAATGTAGCTGTCAAGAAGATCTTCCATGTGACGAAAATTTTGCAAGATAGCAGCTACACTCAGTATGTCTATTGAAACTAATTTTTATTAAGTCGTAGTCACCAGACTTCGGCAAAGTCTTTACTGCAAAACTTTTGTAAAAAATATTTCATTCAAAATACTTAGTAAAAGCTGAAAAACTTTAGGAATATGTTTGACTGGAAACGTTTTCTGGATGCTACTGGGAATTAGAAGAAAATCTCTGTTCACTAAAAACAGTTCGTTTTATTTTTCATCTCTTGTCGAGTTTTGTAGCGACTAATGAAAAGTGTTCATAGCTAATAAGTCGTTTCGAAAAATAAGAGTTTTTTTTCCAGCAATCCAAGTTAGTGAATCCTTAACAAAAGCACATTATATAAAACTGAATACAGTTTCCCATTAGACACTATGAGAAAAACTTCATTGAGCGTTGTCAAAGTTCAATCAAGTTTTTCATAACACTGTTTTCTATGGAACCTATGGTTTTATAACTCGAATATTTTGATATCACTAGACAGATCACCTCATACGGTTTACATTCATCCATAGCACACCTAAAAATTTCGATAGTTGAGAATAAGTCAAATTGATGAACGGCACTTATTATGACTGATTTTGTGTAAAGTTACAATGCACTCTTTGACTTAAACATTTTCTTAAAAATTCTCCATCTTGGATAAATATTTTAAACTAGCTGTTATTACACAACTTTGTTGTTTCTAACAAGCAAATGACCAAGTCTTGACGACGAGCTATTATCACACTATATTGAAAACAAAATTTGAGTACTTAAAATGGTTCTCTATCATGATCTGTGAACCCAAAACCTCCAATAAAACTGCTTAGGTGAAAATGTCTGGAAAACCAAAACCAGTTTCTTGGTATCTACTTCGAGCATTTTGAAAATCATTTTATTTGATAGAGCAAAGAATTTTTTGCAAAATGAGATGTTTTGGTTCTCTGTATAACGTTTCTTTATCGAACGATATTCAATGTACAGATTTTACCGTTTTTGACGCTTTGAGGCTGTTCTATTAGTTGAGTGCAATTCAATGAAGGAAGATCATATAAAGAATCGAAACATCTTACTTGGTTCAAATTTATTTGCTCTATCAAATAAAATCATTTCCAAAAAACTCCAAATAGATATCAGAAAACTAATTCTTGAAGTGTTGGTTTTCCAGACATCCTCTTCAAAGTAGCTTCATTGGAGGTTTTAGGTTCACCAATGTTGATAAAGAATAAAGAAAATTCCAAAATAGAACTACTTTAAATTTATATCCGCCACTATAATAGTTTTGTAATTTGATTTAAAATTTATTATTATTTTTTGGTTCAATTAGCAAATCATTATGCAAGAAAAACTAAACAATCAAACATAAATTTAAATATAGAACATTTTGAAAATGCTTTAACTGTCATTCGACCAAGTAGTATGCGTGAAGTTATACTTGAAGTACCAAAAGTAAAATGGTCAGATATTGGTGGTCAACATGAATTAAAAAAACGTCTTGAAGAAATGGTTGTTTGGCCATTAAAATATGCTCATGCACTTGATCGACTTAATGTTCAAGTACCAAAAGGTATTTTAATGTATGGTCCACCTGGTTGTTCAAAAACAATGGTTGCAAAAGCTATTGCTACTGAATCAGATCTTAATTTTATTGCTGTTAAAGTTTGTTTATATTATTAATTTTTATTTTATCAAATTTAATTAAAATTTAAATAGGGACCAGAATTATTTAGTAAATGGGTGGGTGATTCAGAACGAGCTGTACGAGAATTATTTCGTCGTGCACGTCTTGCTGCACCAGCAATTATATTTTTCGATGAAATAGATGCTATTGCTAATTCACGATCAAATTCATCGAATTCGTTAGTTTTCTATTTATTATGAAAGCAAATTTCTAACTATTTGTTTTCTTCTCTATTAAAGTCAATCTAATGTCAGTGACCGTGTTATTGCAACACTTCTTATTGAAATGGATGGTATTGAAAAATTAAAAGGTGTAACAATTATTGCAGCTACAAATCGACCTGATTGTATTGATCCAGTATGTAGATATAATTAAAATATGAAAATAACAAAAAAAAAGAAAAAAAAATATCATTTCATATTTCACTTGAAATTCTATAGGCATTGATGCGACCAGGACGTTTTGATCGTCTTGTATATGTTCCATTGCCAGATGATCAAACACGTTTCGAAATCTTTCAAATTCGATTTCGTCATTCACCAATACATTCAAATATTCAAATAGAACGTTTAGTTGAATTAACAAAAAATTATTCAGGTGCAGAAATTACTGCTGTTTGTGATGAAGCAGCTTTAATTGCTTTACGTGATAATATTGATGCTCATCATATTGAATGGCATCATTTTGAACGTGCATTAGCTTCTATTAAACCAAGAACAAGTGATGAACATATACGAAGACTTGATGCATTTACCAAACAACATGGAAAATGAAAGATATTCAAGAATATCACAACAACAAAAATCAATTTGTTAAAGCGAACAATCAGGCATTGATAATATGCATCAATATGAAACATCGAAACTGATCAAAAAACAAAGACCAATTGACGATTACTTTAATAATAGACATAATTCTCTGAAATAAAAGCATTCGTGGAACAACATAAATGCATGTTATAGATTAAAACATATTTCAATTAGAAATAACATAACTTTTAAAAACAAGATCAATAATTTAATTATTGAACAATAATTCTGAAGAAAGCAGACGTGTGAAAATATGTAAAAGTATATTAAAGGAATATTTTCATACATTTTTCCTTATCATCGATAACAAAATCCTTTTGAAACGTACGAATGTACAGTTTATCTACGTAATAATATCATCTCAGTCAATATTCATCAAAGTTTCTTTTTTCATAATCCGATAAAAAAAACTTGTACCATTCTTTTAAGAACTAGCTAGTTTGTCCGAAAAAATGCTCGAATGAAAATGAAACAGGATAATGTACAAAAGAAAAATTAAAAAAAAAATGAGCTACTCATTTTATGATTGATTGACATAAGAAACAATTATTTAATACTTGTTACTTCATTCACGTTCTTTACTTTCATATCCATCTTGTGGAACTTATGCAAGAGTAGTAACAACATTATTTAATAATGAAATTGCACTGATTACAACATTTCTAATCGCATTAACAGTATCAAAAATAGTAGTGACAGCTTCTTGAACAACAGTTCTTGCATTTAATTCATTCTCAATCAGAACTCGAAGAAGATCAGTAAGTATTACTTGGGTGAGATTCGATATTTGTGTTATGTTCATATCATGGACAAAAAAGTCACTTTGTATTCTAATTTAAGTAGTAACTGTTTTAATGAGTTTTTGTAAAGTTAACTGCTTACTGTAAGATTGAGATTAGATACAGAGAAATTGATGTGAAAAAGTGCTGCAAGCGCAATCCAAATGAATAAAACCTATCGAGCCATAAGTATTCGAAAGAGTTGCCATGTTTTTATTGCAAAATGAAGAGAAACGAATAACTTGTGGTTTCGTTGTAGATTGATTAGTAGTTTTCATAGGGAGAAGCTGTGCAGGGGATTGAGGCTTTGAAGACTGTGTGTGAGATTGTATAACGTCATGTGTTGATGAGTAGTTTTGCTAAAAATATTCTACTACGATTTATTTATTATAGCATAATGAAAAATTAATAGGTTATTGAATACAAAGCTATATATAACTTTCGTCATACCTGAAGAAAGATGCGTTGTTATCAATTCTTTTTTCTTGATGGGCGTTAACTTATCAAACGAGTACTTGTTGTCTATCCCTCTTTGGTAACCTTGACTAAAAATATCTTTTGTTTTATTGTGCATTATTTACACTTCAAACCATTGACTGTTATAATATCCTCAATGGTCTATGAATAATGTACTTTACCATAGTGATTTATAGAGGTAATATGAAGACTCTTTCTGTATCCTCAAATTTTCAATCATTATAAATTTTGTGTGTAAGCTATTGAAAATTGTCTTCATTTGAGAAATTCTTGTGCATATTAACTTTATTCGTAGATAAGAAACAATATTTAATGGTTCGATGAGTTTATTCAAACTACAGAATTTATTGAAATCAAATCATCAACTTTAATTTATGAAACTATTTTGTATATTCTATAAGTAAAATGACTGTTGAAAAGAGTCAATAGATATCAATATTCATCTTTTCTGCAAAGAAATACTCATTTTCATCAAATGATTCAATGAATTTGTTACGTTAAAAGTATTCAACTGATTCGAATAATTCCATTCATGTGTTTCTATTTCAATATTTGTGTTTATCATATTTTTTTCTGATAAAGATTTATTTCATAAATTTGAAAATGAGTCTTTTGTTTATTTGACATATATTGTATGGATAAAAAGAATCTCTTTTTTTTTTTTTTTTACAGAAAAATGTTTACGGATCCAAGTTTCCAATGAAGCCCAGATCAATATTCAACGACGCTCACATATTGTATCTATATATTTGAAAATATTAGATAATTAGTATTTATTATAACTCAAATCATGAAAAAGTTTTCTCTCTCATGAAAAGTTCGCTCCTATTGTCTCACATTTCTAAAGTCAACTGAATGAAAAGTCTTGAAGGAACAAGAACTTGTAAAATGTAATAATAATATTGAATTATGATGATAAATCTGATTTCTTCAATCACATAGGATTGTAAAAAAAATAGTTGAAAGTATTATTAAAGATAAAAACAATTGAAGAATTAGTTTACATCGAAATAAAATAGACTTTTTATATTTACATAAAATCTGAATATTTATGTAAAAATTTTCTACTGTTCTATGTAAATTATTTAGTATATTGATTATCTTCTTTGATGATGTTAAGATTTGTAAATCGACAATGATGATTCTAAGATAAGTGATAATACATATTTCAACTGAACTAAAGAATAAATCGAGTGTTTCGTAATGAAGAAATAATATCTAATATGTAAAAATATAATTTTACTCTTTATATCAAATCTTTCTATTGATAATTAGTAATTGAAATATATTCTAAATTCAATTAAATGAAACAAAAGAAAAATTATTAATATAATTTTAGCATTGATTTTATCTTTTATTTACTTTCTTTTCTTTTTCTATTCAATTTTATGAATTTAAAAGTTAAAATTATTTTCTTTTCTTTTGATATTGAAAGTATTGAAGTATTATTGAGATGAATTATTTTTGACAGAATAATTATTATAACTAAAGATTGTTCATATGAAATCATTTTAATGATTTTAGAAGGTTCTTTTTTCAAAAACATAATAAAAAGAAAACTATGAATAATTGGAAAAAATGTGTTAATGTATTTTGTCAATATTAATGATCTATGAGTGTGATTTGTACAAAAAATAAACATGACTAGAATCATTCATTCAATGAATCTTTCTATTTTAATAATTTATTAATAAACAAATATGTACTTAAAGGACGAAAACTATCTCATTCATATGTTATATCTAGACTACAGGAACAAAACCTTTTTAAATAAGAAACTAATTGAGAANATAACGGTTGTCGCTTAATTGAATATTAAATGTTTAATGATCTACCATAGTTCAAGTAAGTTTATAATGCATTAAGAGCTGTTTAGATCGTCATATTTTCATGATAGAAATTCTTAGTAGTGAAGGTTTTCAAGGGTACAAGTCGATGATATTGATAGTGGTAAATGTATCATATGTTTATATGAGATCTTATTAGGAATAGGCTACAGGCATCTTCTTGTGGAATTGATTCTCAATTTGGCAACGATTAGCCGCTCACCTGCGTATGTCGTTGTTTCATTGCTTAAGAAAAATTTAGTTTGAAACAAGCCTGGTTTTGGAGAATACTGCGCTAAGGTTCCTTTCGTCAAACAATTCAGCATAACTCCATGTTTGTAGATTGTGCATAAACCCTAAGAAGTTGAAGGTCTTTTATGGAAATCTTCAGTTTGAACTTGATATGTCAACTATTTTATTTGAGCATTAAGAATTTATTCAAACTTAACAGCTAGAATCCTATATCAACGCATGTACGAACGTTCATAAACTGTATAAGTACTCTGGAATCTTGCCTTATTCTTCTCAAAATTGTAAGGAATTTATCGAATATGTAGATGAATCCCAAGTAAATTAGTTCCATAACTGTTGTTGTCGGGTTTCTTGACAATTTTCTTGGTTTTCATCTAATAATTGTCTAATGAAGCGAAGTTTGAATCAATTATGCAGTGTTTAAACAGGACATGTTGACCACATATATGAAACAAACTAGTAGAGAAGGCGGCTAGTCGTGAGTGGCGCCGACGAACGATTAGCCGCTCAGTTAAAAATTTGTTGTGATTAAGAATACAGGCCTTGAAGACTTATAGAATAGTTACACGTTGTCTCGATCAAAAAAATTGAAACAATGTTCGAAAGTCGTAGAAACTTTAAGTTCTTCTGAAGGAAGATCGTGAAATAATTGCTCAACTCGTGTGAAATATTTGAAACTTATATTTGTCGCGAATATCGTAATAAGTTTAGTTTTTCCTGATTGCGAGTGGGTTTCATTCAAAAGAAGTAAGTGTTAGATCTCTGTATCTTTGAACCTGCGCCCAGGAATGCATATATGCATCAGAGGCCGAAACCGTACAGAAATAAAATGAACCCCCAAATGGATTTGAGCAAAAATGAGGACAAATCTAACCGAAATCGAGTTAGAAAAAGCCAGTTTGATTTGATCTCTGATCTACTCGTGTAGATTCATGTTACGTACCTAGTATATAGACTAATTTGAATTGTAGCTTTACTAAAATGGAGTATTTCGCACTTAACTTCACTATCGCCATTTAGTATAAGTAAGTAGTTCTTAAATGCAGTTTTCTTGGTGATACTTTCAAGCAGGTTTTCTATTTATGCTCGGTTATTAATCATTTTTTCGATGACAATCATTCCGCAGCTATAAAAATGTGAAGTCTCTCAGCTAGATAGTTTTTGATTGCTACGTTCTACATGACTATATCCTTTCAGTAGAGGGTTGCCGACGCTAACGTCGCGTTACTTGTTTATTAATAAACAAATATGTACTTAAAGGACGAAAACTATCTCATTCATATGTTATATCTGGAGTACAGAAACAATATGTTTTGATTCATTAACATTTACACATTGAAGTCACATGTTTGGTCACGCATCATGATCATATCCTTTTGAACCTTCATATGTTCATGTGTGTTTAGCATTAAACATCTTCTTATTTAGATAGATTGAATAACTAATTATATGCTTCTCAATTAGTTTCTTATTTAAAAAGGTTTTGTTTTTCGTTTTAGAAATGATAACTTTTTTTCGTGTTATTGTCAGTCCCCTACTTTCTTTTATAAAATATTTAAACTGTGCAGAGTAATTTATAAATATTTTTATTCATTTGTAATTATTAATATTTTAGATGAATGATTACAAAATATCCATTGATTCTATTATATCTGTATCATTTGATTCTTCTTTCGATCTATTTTTTATTTGTGATTTCGTCAAATAAAAAGAAATTCATGTGAAACTCAAATCTTGTTAAAAACATCTACTGTTCTTCTTTTTTTATATTAATTTCTGTTAATTTAAAATATCTCATCAGTTATAAACATATCAACTGAATTTAGTATTAAAAAAAAGAACTAAAAATAATGTATTGATGAAAATCAATGTTATTTATATAATAATCATTTTCACGATTTCTTCGATTTCAATATTTTGAAAGTAACAAAAGAGAACAAATACTGTAAAAATCTATATTTATTTTATGTAAATGTAAAATGCAAATGCATCTTCAAAATATAATAGATAATTGAAACAGACACTTTAATTGTTTCTCCATCTTTCTTATGATGTAAAAATATAATAAAGTCGACTAAAAATAACTTAGTGATGAAAAGAAAGAACGAACATCAGTGATACATTGTGAATTAATATTATCTATTTGAGTTATTTATTTTTCGGTTATTTTTATAATGATATTAATAAATACATAAACTGAAATAGTTTTTATAAAAATAATGAATTTAAATAATAGAAATTTCTGAAAAAAATATTGATGTATAGAATGGATTGCAATGTTAAGAATACTCATCAATGACGACTATTTTATCATAACAAATTAAAAAGTCTAACAAGAGAATTTATTATGAAGATATGTTTTTTTTTCTTTTCATCTTGTGCTTAAATATTTACAAGAATGAAAAATTATTATTCAATCGACTTTTTAGTGTTCGATTTATAATTGACAAAAGCGAAAAGTTAATGATAATTACTGAAATAACTTTTTCTGTAGATTTATCTATTTCAGATCCTTGGAAATGCTTTTAGAAAAGCATTTATGAGACTTAAGAAAGAGCGCGCGAGACCACCTGCCAACTTGGCAGGTGGTAAAATATTGATTTTCGATTTGGGCATTTCACCTGAAAGATCTAGTCAAACCATAGATAAATCAAAGATATTAGATCTTGCTGACTTGCCTGTGAACAATTGGAAAGTGTACAGGTGATGTATCTATCAACAGATAGCCCAGAATCACTTTCAAAGGGTGTGCTTAGTATTTTGCACCTTTATCTACGTCCAATCATTCATGTGAATGCAAAGACGTCTGAAAAGATGGAGAATGGTTTTTTTTCTACAAAACTGGGTAACTCATTATGTTCTACAATACCATTCACCAAGTGATAATCCCAATATCCAGGGGAAAATGACCATCGAGCAAAATCAAGATTTTCCAGTATTTTGATTCACGTCACGTTTGACTATGCTATTGCAAAATGGTTTATATATTTTTTGAAAGTTTTAAAAATTCTGCACCGTTTAAGGTATTATCTCGACAGATAAAAACACCGGCGATAAAAGTTAGGACCTAACACAAATTTTGCTAGGTGATGCCCATTTCAATCTATCCGATCCATAATTGGAATATTGCATATTTTATAATTATCTGAATAAAATTGACTTCAGATTCGTAATCAACATGAAAAGCTGCCTATGAAAATGTTATTCGGTTAAATGTAAAGTTAATCAAGTTCAAAATCTTCTATCGAATACAAGATAGCAGGACCATACTTAAGGGTATGTATTTATAGACACCTCCATAGCTGTTCATCAGAAGATATGAAACCAAATATTTTTATGTCATGTATAGTCGCTAGTCTTTGCTTCAGAACTATCTATTTTGTTTTTTTTAAATTTTGTGTAATTTTTGAGAAAATCAGATTTTCCTCAATACTGGTAGCAAAAGAATACAAAATTGTAAAAAAAAACGATGTCCATATTTGGTAGCTTTTCTTATTATCGTCTATTCCAACAGCGAAATTAATAGCATATTCGGATTCAGCGCGAAAAACCACGTCGAATAAGTTAGATTTTGGAAAATTGTTTTTTCATCAAAAAATGACTGTCAGAGGCACCACGGCAGATGCTTTGGAAATTAAACGTTGGAGAGGCCTACAGGCGAGTTTTTTCATAAAAAAAAAACAATTTCCAAAATCTCAGTTATTCGACATATTTTTCCGTGCTCATTTCGCATATGCTATACGTTTCTTTATCAGAACGAGCTGTGATAAGAAAAGCTATCAAATATGGGCATAATCTTTTACAGCTTTGTATCCTTTTCCTACCAACATCGTAGAATATCCAATTTTCTCAAAAATAACACCAAATCTAAAAACACGTAAATAGGTACTTTTGAAGCTAAGAGTCCAGTCATTCTAAATGAGCCACAACATTCGGTTTCATATTTTCTCATGAGAGACTAGACCGGCTTGCAAGAATGTTTATACATATATACTTTGAGGTATGCTGCAGTTATCTGGATTCGATAGAATATTTTTATCTTCTATTCAAATGAACATAAAATATGTAATATCTTGATTATGGGTCAGGATGGATTGACATAGGTATCACCTATCAAAATTTGTGGTATGTACTAACAATTTCTGCTGGTGTTTTTGTCCATCGAGGAAATACCTTAAACGATACAGAATATTAAGAACTTTCAGAAAAAATATAAATCATTTTGGGATAGCATGATCCAACATGACTACAGTCAAAATACTGAAAAGTTTTGATTTTACTCAATGACGATTTTTGCCGTTATATTGGGATTATTATTTACGAGGGACGATCCCCAAGTGTGAATCTCAGCTTGAAATAGGATATATACCAACTTGTCGAGCTCGATGAGTTGATTCTCGTGGTACATTCCGTTTTTCTTCATAGATCTTCGAATGAGAGAAACTGATCGATTTTACTAATGAACTTCTTCAATTTTGATAGATTTCGAGACAGTTGTTAGAAGTTTGAAGCTTGAAAAGTACTTTCAGTTTAAAATGGTCATATTAAAACATAGGCAAAGTCACATAAGATAATCTATTATTATTTTTATTTTAAGCGCTTGTTAAACTTCGAATTCTGGATACATAACAAAGTTTTCTCTTAGGACTGATAAAATATCTTCAAATGTAATAATTCTGCAGTTACTTGTAATAGTGATGATGGAATTGAGCTTTGCAAGGAAATACTGTTCTCCTATTCTTTTACAATAATATAATAATAGGCTATCACATGCGGCATTGTCTGTTTTAAGGGACGATTCGTGAATGAGAATTTGTCATGGTATCTACAAGAAGATAGAGGATAAAAAGCTGAATAAAATAAGCTTTATTGATATAATTTAATATCTAACAATTCAAGATTTGTAAACCCAACCTGAGTCAAGAGCGGGGGGGGAGGGCATTTTGATCAGTTCAAATAAAACAATATACCTCGTAGTGTATCTCAGAAAAACAAAAGACCAAACTGGATTTTATATATGCTGTGTAACTTTTCGTTCTCTACAAAAAAGAATTTACCCTTGCGACGAAAAATGGCTTACATCTTCTCATTTTTGATGATTTTTGGCAGTTTTTCAATAGAAAATCAGTTTTCAAGAACTCAGGGTTTAAAGATCCAGAAGTAAAAATCATGCTAATATTCAGAATCGGCATGACCGATTATCTAAAATCCGCTAGGATTTTCCTCAAAAGCGATTGAAAATTTGATGACATTTCCTCATTAGATCGTTCGTTTGAAACATGTCTCAAAAAATAATGAATGTTATTGACAGTAATAAAAAAAAGAATAATATCTGAATAAACGAATAATAAAAAAGTTATGGTCAAAGTAACTAAGACTTCAATTTAATTCTATACAGCACAAACCTTATATTGTAAACTAGTGGCATCTAACGTCAAATTTTTTGTATACAACTAAATTCAACATTTGTCGTTGTTGTCGTCTATTGCACGACTCCATTGTTCTCTTTTTCGGTGTTTTTCAATCAATTCATATCGTGTGTTTTTTCTATCTTCATCTATTTGAATAAAATAATATTTTGATTATCTCATCATGTCTGAACAAAACATGCAAGATGAAAACAGTGTTGCTACCGAACAAAATTCCATGGTACAACGTATTGCACTTGAAGTAAAACGTCGTGAACCGAGCTCAGTAAATAGTGTTTTTTGTTTTGCATTTTAATACTTTTTCAACTAAATTTTTCTATATATAGATTAATGAACTTGTATTGGATAATTGTGCACGTTGCTATTCTATTCAAGGTCTAACAGATGAATTTTGTAATTTACGTGTACTTTCAATAATTAATGTTGGCCTTCAATCTCTTGCGAAATTTCCGAAATTACCTAAACTTCGAAAAGTAAATTTTTCATTTATGTTTATTGTAATTTAAATTTTCTTTTTTCTAGCTTTATCTTAGTGATAATCGTTTAAGTTCAGGTTTGGAAAATCTCGAAGGTTGTCCAAATTTAACATTACTTATACTTGCTGGAAATAAATTTAAATCAATTGATGAACTTAAACCATTAGTAAGATAAATTATTTAGTTTTGATGAGTAGAATTTTAATTATATTTTTGTTACATTTTTAATAAAAAGACTAAGTTGCCAAAACTATCAATCCTTGATTTAATGAATTGTGAAGTAACATCGGTTGATGGATATCGAGAAACAATGTTTAATATGTTACCACAATTAAAATATCTCGATAATGCGGATAAAGATGGTGGTAAGCAAAAAAAAGAAATTCTTCATTTCGATCTTTCAGTGTTGAGCTTCTTTTATCTAGTGGAAAAAGATAGTGATGACGAAGATGATGATGAAGATGAGGATGAACTTGAAGAAGACAACGAAAATGGTGCATCCGATGGTGGTAAATGAAGTTCTATTTTCAAAGAAAATACATCGCTGTATGTTTTTTTTCAGAAGACAATGAAGAAGAAGATGATGAAGATGAAGAGGTATGATAGATCGTCATATTAATTTCCTGGATTTCTTAAGAAATGAGTTAATCATCCTTTAAAATTGATCTGGGCCTCGATACTTTCAATTTGCATGAAATGTTCAACTCTATATGTTAACGTTTTCGGAAAATATTCTATAGGTTTCATTTATTTTTGTTTGAAAGAGCATGTTAGGACACCGTCCTTTTTTTAAATCCTTTTTAAGAAAGGAAAATTCAATGTTTCATAAATGATTATTTAACGAGGGAAGATCACTAAGTGTTCAATCACTTCTGCGTTGAGACTATGTGCATTATGTAAGTATAAATGAACTATGAATACCTTGAAAAAAGTTCGGACCACCAGCTTATTGCTACGAAGATACTGCACTTTTATGATATTTTTAAATGAATGTCGTGAACCCCTCAGAATATCACAAAATGATTTTTGGATTTCGACTTGGAACTTTACATAGAAACAGATCTTTTGATTTGTTCTTATCCTGAAATGAGAGCATCACATTTTCTAGTTCATTTGAATGAAGTTATCGTAGTTGTATCTACGCATAGGAAGAGCAGCAAAGTCTGAAATTTTCCCAAAATACTGTTCTCGGTAAGACTTGTTTCAAGCCGAAATTCGAAAATTATTTTATGTGGTTTTCTGAGAGGATGACGCATTTTTTTTAAAAACATACCCTAAAAGTGCAGTATCTTCGTAGCAATTAGCTAGCGGCTCGAACGTTTTCCAAACAAGCAAGGACCGAAATCATCAAAAGTTTTTGCAACAAAGAGATGCTTTCTTGCGATTAAAGGTTTTAGCAGATATGTATAATACTGTTTTGTTTAAGTACTAAAATATGACAAAATAGATTTAAAATTTTAATATGCATGTGATGATTTAATGGTTTCCATTCCACGTGATATTTTGGGAATCGTCGGACTCTACTATTCTCCTATGCATTTATCTTAGTTTCGATAATGCTGACGAAAATATTATCTTTGAGAGAAATAAGGCTTAAGATAAAGAAAGACAGAAAGCATGAGTATACTACTGATATGGAATTGAGATTGTATTTTTATTTTTATAATGACGAGAAAAGAGAAATCAATAACAAATAGTTTAGAAATATTTCTATCTAAATTTAGAAATGTTAATATTTTAGGATGACAACAAAACTGGTTTAAAAGCATTGTATAATGGAACATTTGAAGAAGGCGATGATGATGATGAAGAAAGTTATGAAGGCAATAGTGATGAAGAAGAAGAATCTGGTTCGTGTATTTGTATCACATATGGAAAATTTTCAATTAGTTCTTTTTATCTTTAGATGAAGATGATGATTTATCAGAAGGTGATGTTTCAGCTGAATCAATTGAAAGTAAATATAATTTATTTTTTGTTTGCTTTTCTTGTTAAGCTATTTGTTTTATCTTTTACTTCGTAGGACCATCAAAAGGTGAAAAACGTAAACGTGGTGCAAATGATCAGCAAGAAAATGCTATTGAAAATAGCAATGACGATGATGATGGTCCACCACATAAAATTTAAATATATCCATCGCACTTTATAAAAACAAAGATAACTAAACATTATGTATTATTGTCTATATTGTACAGAAACATCAACTATATTTTTGCCTTTATAAACAATAACGAGATAGTTGTTCGTATTCTGTTCCGATCTTCTAAAGATCTCTTCTTCTTCTATATGTGCTTTCTTGTTCTTATTAAATAAAGGATTCTTGAAAACAGAAGAACTTAATTATATATATATATGTATGTAATCAATTGAATTTTCTAGATGACTGATATAACTAAGGTTTTTCGAGCTGTTATAAAAGCTAAACAAGTAACAAATGATTTTAATCTTGGTTTAAATAAACGTGTGAAAAAAAATGAAAAAATTTCAACAAATTTTTTATCACGAGCAAAACTAATTCTTAATGATATAATAAAATTAAAGCATATTTTACTTAATTTTCGTACAATTTATTTAAGTCCACATTATCTTTTATCATCAACAAATAAAATTATGAATGATGAACAACGTCAAGAATTCGAACATAATATTGAAAAACAAATAAAACAATGTCGAGATGATTTAGAACAATTAAAATCATCTATTGGGCAAATTTGTTTTCAAGGACAACGTCGTTCACATTTTGAATTAGTTTGTGCTTATTTAGAACGTGATCTAGTTGAATGTACTAAAATTTATAGTGAACAAAAATGTTTACGATATAAATGTGAATCACAAAGAAAAAAAATTGGTCGACTTGATACTGATGATCAACGTGTCATATTAAATGTTCATAAAAAAGATAATCGAAAAAAAACGAATGATCTTATCGATGGTACAAAAAAGTCAACAAACACAATTGAGAACAAGTTAGAATCTTTTCACAAATAAAATTCATTTTAAATTTTGATAATTCATTTTAGTTCTAATAATGTAACTGCTACTACTACGACTACTAATTATTTTGACCAAGATAATCATATTGAACATGATGAAGAAAATCAAATTCCATCAACTCCACCGACTGGTAGTGAAATTCGGCAATTACAACTAGAAAATGATCAATTATATCATGATGTTGCTCAACGTAGTGAAGAAATTCATGCTATATCAACACAAGTTGTTGAAATAGCACAATTACAAAATGAACTATTCGATAATATACTTATGCAAAAAGATCTTATTCAAGAAGTTGACACGGCAGCTGTTGCTAGTAATGATGATTTAGCTGCTGCTATTATACATATTCGTGATGCAATTCGAAATACAGCACAAATGCGTCGTTGGGTTATATTTTTTTTACTTGTTATGATTTTTTCACTTCTCTTTCTTGATTGGTATAATGTATAGAAAAAGAAGAAAAGATGCTAGTCAAATAATATTTTTTATTGAAGAAAAAGAAAACAAAGGAACAGTTTGTTTTTTCTTTTGAAATAATATTCTTCGAAATAAATTCTTTGTTTATGGGCAATAATTAGCTTTCTTTTTATAGATGTCGGATACGAGTACAAGTAATAGTGATGTTGAAGATGATATTGACGATGTATTACCAATATCTTCTCATGTAAATATTATTCATGGTCTTAAGACTGTATCATGTTTAACATTAGATTCAAATGGTATGCGAATGATTACAGGTGGACATGATGAAACAATGAAAATGTTTGATTTTACATCCATGGATAAAAATTTTCAAGCATTTCGAACTATTAAACCATGTCCTGGACGATTGTTACGAACTATTGAATGTAGTGCAAATAATGATATGATACTTATTGTTCCCGGAGATTGTCAAGCAATTGTCCTCAATCGAGAAGGTACGAGATTAGAGGTTTTCGATGTCAACTAAAAGAAAAATCTAAGTTTATTATTTATCACTAATAAATACTTTTCACTTGTTACAATCATTTAATTGTTATGACAATCTAGAAAATTTATAGTAATAGATTGTTAAAATATATTTGTCACGATCAAATGATTAGATTCAACATATAATAAAAAATATAGAAGTGTAATTTTTTGGAGTAAAACAGTATCAGGTTTGTTTGAAAGAACGAGTCGGTGGACAGACAAGAGGACACATATAGTGCTCAGAAGAATTCGTCAGGTTCAAAATTTTGGGATTCGATTGAACCATACGTTGCCACTCAATGAAATTTTCTAATCGTCATTGAATAGTCACGCCGAACATACGAGATACTTTTTACGACTTTTTGGATTCGATCATAAGTGCACGCTACACATTTCTCAGATGTGTAGAGTCCATCGAAATTTTAATTTTCCGATCCGAACTTGGTCGGGTTCGAATCTGGATTCGAGACCATTCCCCTATGGACTACAGCGCCCAAAGATAGTTGAGATATTAACTATCATTTGTTTTGAATCAAGTACCAAGGTAGAGAGCCAACATCTCAAAAGAAATTCTACATGAGCATCTTCGATACGATAAATATCTTAAAAAGCTGTTAACACAATCTTTGCATCACTAAAATGTGAAACACGATGTAGCTGCTTTTTCTGATCACAGAGAGATGGCTTTATTCTATCTATTTTGGAATACGTTTCTTCACCATTGTTTTACTTAGTTCTTCACAAATGCTATAAGATACTAGTTAATATATTAGAACGAGATGTTATTGATATACAGTTTGCAATCATATATTAACAACGTGTCTCACAGTCTGTTATGAACGACAGACGTTGCTAAGAATGTCTGTCATGGCTGTAGGAGGTCGAAGTTTCTACTCCTATGCTTCAACATTTCTTTTAGATGGTGTTTCACAAAAGTTCTTAATAGTCGTAGTTCGTTACTTTTACGCGAAGAATGATCTGATAAATAAATTCTTTCCGAACGTAGGCAACTTTTTTTAAGACTCAATATTTTTTATTTGATATTTTACCCATGTCTTCTGTATCACACGATGTTAAAAATATAATAGCTTAAATATTCCATACAATACAGCACATTTAAGATTAAATTTTGCGCTAAAAAAATAAGACTTTAATTAGACATAAGCAGGGCTAGTCAGTTTTGGTCCCGGTAGCATCTAGTCCCGCGTGGCCATATCTAACATAAATTCAGTCAAGTATAATAAGTTACAAAGCAATATCTATCAATCTTTTTCTTGTATTGTATTTCAAGTTGCAGATATAGCTAATTAATGTTTCTGTTTATAGCTTCTGGAAAACATATTATTTACAAAACAGTACTTGGTGATATGTATGTCACTGACATGAATCGTACAAAAGGTCATAAGTCATTATTAAATTATGGTTGTTGGAACCCATCATCAAATTCTGAGGAATTTATGACTTGTGCTGATGATTGTACATTACGTATATGGTCATTAAATAAACGTGATCAACAATTACATGTTATTCGTACAAAAGGTGAATCTGGTCATGATGTACGAACAACAACTTGTACATATAATCAATCATTATATCATAATGAAAATTCAAATTTAATAGCTGCTGGTTGTGATAATGGTAGTATACTTGTATGGGATCGTCGTCGATCATTTGTACATGTTACATTTAAATGTTTAAATGCACATTTACAAGATGAATCAATAACATCATTAAAATGGTCATATGATAATCAAATATTAGCATCAAGATCAACTGATCATACACTTAAATTATGGGATATAAGAAAATTTAATCAATGTTTATCATCATGTGAAAATATTTATAATCATTTTTCAATGACAAATATATCATTTTCACCAAATGATAAATTTCTTATAACTGGTGTATCGAAATTTATTAGTTCAACTAATACTGATAATGATACAAATGGAAAATTACTAATATTTAATCGAAATGATTTATCAAAAATATCTAATGAAATTTCATTTAATGATAGTGTTATTCGAACAATATGGCATCCAAAATTAAATCAAATATTTACAACAACAAATAATGGACTTATTCGTGTGTTTTATGATGAACAACGATCACCAATGGCTGGTATTCGTTTATGTCTTAATCGTAAAGAAAAAAAAGCTAAAGATACAAATGATTTTATTACAAATATTGATCCAATTATAGCATCTAGTTCTACTTCTGATTCTAAAATTGAACCAAAAAAACAGATTTTTCCAGAAAAAAGAAAAGAAGAACATAAATCTTCTTCATTACATCAACATCTTATTCAAACAATAGTAAAACCTAATTTTATAGAAAAAGAAGATTCTCGAGTTGAATTATTAAAATATGCTAAAGAAGCTGAATCTAATCCAAAATGGATTACACCGGCTTATGTACATACACAACCTAAACCTATATTTCAACAACAGATTGAGGAAGAAAATGACGACGATGATCTATTACCAGTATTAAAAAAAACAAAGAAATAAATAATTATTTTCTTTTCAGATCGAAATAAATCCTTTTTGTTTTGAATTTATAAGAATGCATATTTCAGTAGCGAACTATGGTGGTACAGAAGAGTTATTAACAATTGAAATAGCTCCCGATCTTACAATAAAAGATTTAAAAGCTGTTATTGAATTCGAATCAGATTTTGGAATAAAAGCAGATGAAATGAATCTTTACTTCGATGGTAAATCTAAATAACTTTAATGATAAATTTTGTATTTGTTTTTTTGTGTTTTTTTTCTATTTCAGGTAAATTACTTCGTAATGAAAATCAAACACTTGAAGGATCGAATGTAAAAGATTATGATGTTATTACTTGTCAACGAAGATCATGTACGTCATTTCTAAAAGATTTTGATTAAATTAAGTTTTATTTTTTCATATTCTACTTTTAATATAGAATTGATCAACATTGTTAGGTATTTATGATTAGGCAATGAAAATAAATGCATTGAGGGTAAGCCAAGGAGAAAAATCGAAACTTCCGTACTTCACTGTATTTCTGCTTTTTTCAGCTATTTCAAGTCTACTATCAATGTGTGTCACAAGTATATTAATTTGAGTTTATTTTATATAAGTCTGTCTGACAATAGAGCCAAAACACTTCATCGTACTTCAACAGTGAAGTACGATGAAGTGTTTTGGCTCTATTGTCAGACACACTTATATAAAATGAACTCAAATTAATATACTTGTGACACACGTTAATAATAGACTTGCAATAGTTAGAAAGTTCTAAAGGATAGCTCTGACATACTTTTGGAGTACGCTGAAGTACATGGAGGTACGAAATTTCCGCTTTTTTCCCTTTTGGGGTAAGCGCATGTTCATGAATTCAATTGTAATATATATATATATAGGCATTTGGTATTATATTTGAAACGCTAGAATAGTTTTGAAATTTTAACTACAAACTTTTGTTTTTAAAAACACATAACTAAAAATGCGAAGAAATATCAGATAAAATGAAAATGTAATTTTTGATAAACTAAATATGAGTAGATCACAGCCCATTAAGACTTTTGCACTCAACTATTGTTTCTTTTATATAACTTCATAATTCCATCGTTTGATGTTAACGTAGAGAAAAAAATCAATTATTATACTGCTTCGTTTCGACAATTTTTTCCCCCTACAATCTGAATTCCGCAGATCGTTATTGATCATCTTAATCGAGATAAAAATGCTTCACTTTTCCGCACATATATATCTATATATATATATATATATATGTTGATGTCAATATGCATATTGTATGTTTCCTTAACTGAAATACGATAAATAATTCAAATAAATAGTTAAAAATCTCATTATTTATTATAGCCGGTTCGATTGCAAACCCAGGAGCAGCTTCTAGAACGCGTCTATTATTTGATCGTATGGATGTTTAAAAAAAGCTTCTATTTAAAATTAACCTGATTTTCTATATTAAAGCGCATAATCCACAACAACTTTTTAATGATCTACGTGATAATCCAGCGGTACTTCAACGAATTCGTCAAACTGACCCTCAATTAGCAGCTGCTGTTGAACAAAATGATATGAGTATGAATGGAGTTTGTTTGTTTTTTAAAATAAACATAATCAATATCATCTATTGTTTCAGATGCATTCATGCAATATGTGATGAATCGTGTGGCACCACAAGTAATGCGTCCTCCAACTGAACTTGATTTACTTGATCCAAGAATTCAGCGACGTATTGAAGAGAATATTAAGTAAAACAAAAACAAAACGAGAAGAAAAATTTTTATGTTTGCTTTGTTTAGTATGGAAAACGTTCTAGACAATATGGAACATGCTTACGAACATGCACCTGAATTTTTTGGTAATATTGTTATGCTTTATATTGTAAGATATAAAAAAAAACAAATATTACATGTTCAATTAAAAAGTTTCCATTTGGTTTACATAGAATTGTAAAATCAATGGTAATCCTGTTAAAGCATTTGTTGATTCTGGTGCTCAAATGACAATTATGAGTAAAGCATGTGCTGAACGTTGTGGAGTTATGCGTCTTCTTGATACACGTTTTAGTGGTATTGCTCGAGGTGTTGGTACACAAAAAATTGTTGGACGTATTCATTTAGGTTTAATATTTTATTTTGTTATTATTAGTTATATCATTGCATTTATATTCATTTTCAGCACAACTTGAAGTTGAAAAACAATTTTTTGCAACTTCATTAGCTGTACTTGAAGATCAATCAATTGATATGTTAATAGGACTTGATATGTTACGACGTCATCGAGTAACAAATTAAAAATTCATTTTATTCATTCGAAAACAAGACTTCGTTTTTTTTTGTTAGTGTATCATTGATTTGGATAGAAATGTTCTTCGAATTGAAAATAGTGTTGAAACAAGTTTTTTATCAGAATCCGAATTACCACCACATGCAAGATTATCCGTTCATTCACCTGGTGCAGAAAACCGTGATCTGCCAGGAGAGTTTTTACAATCAACTGCTGAATCAGGTAAATATAAGATGATTTATCATTTATTATTCATACTTTATATGCTTATACATATGAAGCTCGAAGAACTTTTATCAATGGTAAGTTCTTGTATGTTTTTCCTAGATCTTACATATTAACTAATTAAAACAAAACGTAGTACAAATAGCACTGCATATTTATGATCTGTCATTGAAACTTTTCTAGTTTTTTGTTGTTTACATTGACAGATACAATAATTAATATTTTAAAAGTATTCTTTAAAGTAAAATAATGCTATGATTTTTTTTCTTTTAGCTGATAATCGTCATCAACAACGATCAAATCAACCAGCAGGAGCAGCAGCAGCAGCAAGAACAATAACATCTAGTGCATCATCCCTAACAGCATCGCCTTTTCCAGAGAAAGATATTAAAGCATTAACAAAGAAAGGATTTACAAGAGAAGAAGCTATAGAAGAATTAAAATTAACAAATGGAGATGCAACCAAAGCACTTGTTACTCTTATGGCAAAATGTTTAGGAAAACCTAAACGAAAAAATTAAATTAAATTTTTTAAATTTACATGTTAACACTTGACTTAACCGAGACATAGTTTTTTTTTATTTGTTCATTGATTCTTGCTTTATTTGATTTTTATTTTTTTGTGATATTTTCATATACTTTCTGAATCTTCTAAAGTTCTAAACAGGTTATTTTTTTAGTTAAGAATAAATAAATGAATATTAATCGTATGTATCGGCATACAAAAAAAAAATTAATGCAAATATGATTGTAATGTCAATTGGGAATTGTTTAGAAACATAGTCTTTTCATGATTTGTAAATTGAATGAAGTGTTAAAGAAAAAAAACAAGAAGTAAAAATTTGCTAAAAGGAATATTATGTATTCTATATGTAAAGTCTAAATGTTGATGATCGACTAAGCAGAACTCGATTAATGAAGCGAACAGCATCGTTGCATTCGTCAACTGATCGTACGTGTATAGGTTTATTCTAATCAAATTAGGGCCGATAAGGAAAATAAATATTAACCATCTATTGCTTCGTTTTTTTTTCTTCTTCTGTTTTTCTTAGACATTCTCTCGTATTTGGCTAATATTACTTGGAGCGACTAATTTGATTAGGATGCAAAATCTACCAATAACAGAAGACAGATAGTCATCGTCTGATGAAACACGACGACAAGATAAGAATAACTTTTATTTTAGATTTACTCAACGATGACATATTAGTTGTTGTCTATTTGTTATCTATTGTGAAACTTACTCTATTAAAATTGTTTGTAAATACAAAACCAATGATAAATGTATAAAGAACATTCATCAATTAATTATTTATTTTTCATTGTATTTTGATATAGAATATAAAATGAAGATAAAACGAAATAAAACTATTTAACAATAGCACCCAATGTCAATATGATATAAATATATATATATATTTAAGGCAGTGAACAGATGGTAGAACGAGATAGATTAAATTTTGTTAAGATAAATCAAGTCATTCAACCAACAATTGTTTGATAAAAAACAAAAAGGAAGTTGAAATGAAACAAAAGTTTAACGAGGTGACATTGAAATTGATGGCATTGGCTGTCTTTCCCAGACATCTATTCCACACTCACAAGTTGTATAAGAAGTAGGCGTACTGGAACGAGCATCTTCGAAAGTTAATGTTGATTTACGTATATTATTATTAGAGGTTGTTGTATTAGGATTATTAGAAATTATTGCCGTAGAAAAAATCGATTGTGGTGATGATGAAGATGAAGTAGACGTTGAAAAAAATGTACTTTTATTATTAGTAGTATTAGAAGATTTTGAGTTTAAATTAATACTTGGTGATATCGGTAATGGTGGTAATGGTGGAGGAAAGAATTTACGGGTCGGTGGTAATTCCTCGTACGTAAATGGAGGTATCTTACGTTGTGATGATATATTCTGTATAGATGAAGTTATAGTAGCATTTGAATGTTCATCATTATGATTCGATATTTGTTGAGACGATAATAAAGAAGCACGATTAGTCAATGATCTTTGACAACAACACGAATGTGATGTATGAGGTATTGGTAAAGCGTCATAGTTTTGTATTAAACGTAATTCACATTCATCATTATATAGCAATTGTTGAGGTTGAGAACGAAAATATCGACAAGCACCAAATATAACACCACTACAAGCAACAAAACCAATACTTATAGCAACAAGAATAAGAATATGTTTTAAACATTTCAAATTATATTGTTTTCGATCACTTGTTATCAATGGACAATCGTTTGTAAAACGATATACTACGATACCCATAACACTTGCAAGTACAACTAACCATAATGAACAGAATGCAAAACGACATGATGATTGTTGGATTTTAGATAATTTTTCATTTTTTGATCTTAAACGTTCATTTAATGTCCAATAACTATATAAATGATGTTGATATTGTTTTTTTATATTTGATGAATGTAAAAGTGTTGTTGTTGGTTTTTGTGTTGGTAAGTCATTAATAACGATTGAGTCCACCGGTACGGGTGGACTTGAAAAAGATGACCGCATGAACAATATATAACAATAAAATTGAGCGATTAGCAATTATCTATCATTATTAATAACATGTGGTTTTTGTTATTCAATCTTGTCAGAGAAGAAAAGGAAGAAGAGAGAGAAAGAACGAGAGAAAGATATTTTGTTCTATTGATACAAAGGACAACACGTTGTTAGTGCAAATCAATTGACGGTGTGAGAGTATAGATCCAATAAGCAGAAGCATGCATTCTAGTCTTTTAAGAAACAGAATACAAGGATGATGATAGTAAGAATTGTACGCCTAAAAGATAGGAAAAGAAACCGAAAGAGAAATAGAGAGACAAATAAAGCAATCGCATACTAACAAAAAATAAAAAAAGACATGCAGTACATAAATGACGATGACATAAATGTAAATAATCAATAAATAATTCAATGACTATTGATGCAAATCATACGATATGTATCAAAATTTTCCAATGATAGAAATTTAATATCGGCTGTATATTTTATCTATAAAAACTAAATTTACTTTCGATTTTCTTATATAAATATATCTTTATATACACATGTGTATACATCTGGAATGTACGGAGAAAAAAAATATCTTCAGTTTTCTATCAGTAAAGAAAATAACTATATATGATCGATATAGGAAAAGAAGCCCGTCAAGTTCTAATAATTGGTATGGTATTTGATAAAGTGCCAAAGAGCTAATTATTACTTTTATTACATTTGTCACTTGTATATAAAGAATAAAGCAGAAACATTTGGATCATAAATAAGTACCTGTGAATAATTACCTTCGTTTGTTATCAGTCGATGTATATATACAACATATGTTCTATTTACTAACCTTTTTGCTTTTCATATAATCAAAGGAAATGTTTATTTCAAAATGGTATTCTGTCATATATATATATCATCTCGATAATAAATATATCCGAAGTTAGAGATAAAGGACAGGTCACTGTAATTAATCATCCCGTAAATAGGCAAAAAAAATTGTCAAAACTACGATAATCATTCACTCCTTCTGTGTTTTTCAAGTCTCATATTTGACATTATCTTTCAACGAGAAAATTATTTAAGAAGATCGATAGCGAATTTGTCGATGAATGGCGCTTGACTTATATATTATTTCCTTCTCATCTTATTAATGAAACTTTTCATTTCTCTTATTTTTGCTTATTTCATGATTTTTGAACATCATCGTTATTTACATTTTCGTATTCTTGCTATTAACTATAATAATATATCTTTAATGAATACTTCAACAAAAATAACAACAAATCGAATGTTACATATGAATTCATTTATCATACTTAGCTTTTGTATATTGAGTTCTATTCTTTTATGTTTGTATGCCATATTTCACAATAGACAATCAATATCAATGTCATCAATAATTAAACAAAAGATAAAGAGAAAATCTTTTCATTTTGATAAAAAACAATTATTGAAAAGAAAAAATCGAGAAAAAGATATATTACCAATTAACGATAGTAGTAGCGTTGATCCAACTGCTATTACACAACAAACAAGTTCTATTTCGTTGAAAAAAAATAATACAAATAAATCAAATTTATCTTTTTGATTAAAAGAAAAATATCGAACATATATTTTATTATACATGTAAATTTTAAAAATATTATGATAAATAATAACCATTAGTAGAAAATTTTGATTTTTAATTATTTTTTAAAATCTTTTTTGGAAATTTAAGAACTGAAGAAAAATAATTTAATTGGTAAACATTAAAAAACATTGCAAAATTTCTAATTGAAGGTAATTAGATAAAATATTGAATTGTTTTTCTCATTTTGCAGTAAACTAAAATTAATCATTAGTTCATATAGAATTCTCAACAAAACTGTTAATCTAAAACTGACTTATCACGTACTCATATTATTTGTGTGAATGAACATGTTAATATATACGACTATTATCAGAATGAAATATATTTTCTATTAATATAAATTTCAAGCTTAAGTCTATTTTTATTCAATTCATCACTCGAAGATTTAAGTTTTACAGTTTAAAAAAAATTTTTAAGATCATGTATGGATACTAGATTATTACAAAGCTTTATATCTGATTAGATAAATTTTCAATTACATTATCTCTTTAATGATATTATGTGTCCTCGCATTCATATTACATTCGTGTCTCGTTTCTGTATTCATTGCAAGATTGAGTACAATTATCTATCATAACTAATTCATTGTTTCTTTCTTTGTCCCTTTTTTCTCATATTAACATTATGAATTACTTAAATTTTTCTCTTTTTTTTTTTGTTTCAAGTAATCAAACATTGGACTAATATTGAAGGAAAATAAACAAATGCTATCATTCCGTATAGTAAACTATAAACTGTAAAGTAGTAATGCTTTCATTATTTTCTCCTGATTATTTACTAAATAACCATCATCTGTTGTTTTCCATTAGAGCAGAGTACTTAAGTATTTGCAATATTTCTTACTTATATATAATCTTTCATTTGGTTTTAAAGATCTTTTCGCAAATTCGATGCATAGAAAATGTTTTGTATATATACGTTTATATATATAAACATTTTTTCATAGTGATCAGCAAAACTTTGCAAATATATGTATATATGTGTTGTATCCAAAGAAAAAAAAGGTTATTCGAGCAATTATCAAGAGGCACTGTTATATGTTATATGTGTCTGCTACTGCTCTATCTTTTTAGCACAAAAACCAACAACAACAAAAAAAAATAAACTATGTACAGTGATATGCAGAATGGAAAAGAAAAAAAAAATTCAACTAAACTATCGTATTGACACAATAATATTATTTTGATCATTTATTGAAGATGATGGTGTATGATAATAATGTGGTGTTGGATGATGCTGATGCTGATGTTGATTTTGATTAGTTTTTGTATTATTAGTTAATAATGATGATGTTGTTGTTCGAATAACATTATTTTCTTCACTCGATCGTGAATATTTTATAATAAGAAGACTTATTAAGAATAAAACGGAACCTGTAACAACAAATGTTATACCTAAGACTCTAATGGTTTGTCTATTACATTTAAATGATGATGATACTATTGATAAATTATTATTTATACTGTTTTCATTATTTGATGTTGTCAATGTATTACAACCGTTGAAATGAATTATATAAATGAGTTGACTAGTACCAATAATAATAAATAAAATTGACAATATAAGCATGACGATACCACATGGAAAACTACATTGAAAAAAATGATAACAATAACCACGAACAATTTCAACTCGACGTCTTTTTATTGTATATGAACCAAAAGCTCCTACCATTGAATGCATAATAAATCTTAGTATTGTATTATGATATATCGTATAAGTGAATAAGTAACGAAATAGATGAAAGTCTACACAAGAAGAAAAATTAATGTTGATGACTATTATTCTTACAGCAGCCAACAACCAAATAATTCCATCTACTTTATCTAAAACGAACCAAAAAAAAAAGAGAAAAAAAATACAAGTGGACTTTATTCATATTCTTGAATAGAAATTCTCATTAAGTAGTTCATAACAAAATCAATAAGATTAATCTAATTTAATACTTTATTCAAACTTATTCTAAAGGTAGAATTTCTTTATACTCAATTACATGAATATATATATATGTGTGTGTGTGTGTGTACGTCTATAAGAGTGAAATCATAAATCATCAGTATGTCTTCTTCTCGTCTTCTTTGTACAAATATATAAACAGCATTATAGTATTCTCCATATATAAGGATATATCATCATTGTCATTAACTAAACAGTAGAGTCATTTGAGATGGAGGGATGCATAATTAGAGTACAGTCTATTGACAAGTTCGATTATGCCTTTGTATTGGATGTGTGCATGTATTCTTTTTCGAACAACCGCGACTAACTTCCAATTGATGAAAAAAAAGCTAACACTACCAACGCAGAAAAAGAGCAGCAGTAGATAAGTACTTACTATAATTGTGTTGCCTTTGATTAGCTCCTGTTCGACGTGGCGACGAAAGAGACAAGAAGGCAACAAGAGAAAAAAACAACGCGCAATGATGACGATCGGAAACATTTGTATCATCCGGTAGAACGATGGAACGCACGCAGAGGTACTACAGAAAGGAATAGAACGAAATAAACATATCAATCCAAAGACACAAGAAAAAAACCAGTAGACGAAGAAATCATTAATAAAATAAGAACCATTCTAGTCTGTTTGATGGACAAAAGGACGTCGGTCGTCAAAATCAAGTAACATCTAAATCATATTTATGACCCAAATGATCGACATACATGTCGAATCTTGATCCACTTATGAGTCTGTCTCTCCAAATACTAGTACTATTCACCTAATTATTCTTTTCTCAATATGCCATATCGAAGATTAGTTTTTTTTTCTTCTCTTCTTCTCTTTTTTTCTCTTCAATTTTTGATTAATATCATTGGAATCAAGAAACAGCTATGCTCAACATATAGTAATAAACAACGAACAACTAATTCTAGTTTGGTACTAGAATGTGACAATAAACTAGCTCACAGTATAGAATAATAACACATTCGTCATCTCCGTCGATGATGATGTAGTACTTTCTCGCTCTTTCATAGGATTCTTTTTTTTGAAAAAAATAGAAGAAAATAAGAACAACGAGTATGACGATGACGAAAAAAAATCGACTGCGAGACGGCGAAGCAGCAGAAAATCCAACCACGTCTCTCGCTTTGTTATAGACAAACAAAATAGACAGAAAAGAGTGAGAAAAACTTCATCTCAGAATATGAAGAGACATTTACGCATGCTTCTATGCCATGAACGATGAAGAGTGGAGATGGAGGAAAGACGACGAGTATTACTACCCATTAATTTGATACGAGCAACGTTCTGATCGAACACTAGAGCTGTTGTTATTCAATTGCACTATGTTTTTTTTTCTCTATTATCTACGCAATCAACCGTAATCAATTAAATCATGTACTTATACGCTTGTTGTTGCTCTCAAACGTATGCTCCGTTGCTTTCTTCTTTAAAATCTTAGATAGAAATAGAGAACTATGCTAATTTTTCTTGGCATTACCTGTCGTGTCAAAAAACATATATGCACAATATAGAGATAAAGATTAGTTGGTATCGTCCAAATGTTAACTAAATAGAGACAGCCGTTAGCGCGTCGTCTGTTGTTATTGTCAATGTATTATTTATATAGAACGTTGCTGTTTATTTGCTCTTTTTATCGTACGTAATGTGCAAGTTTTACCGATATACTCCACCTACTCATTATCAGAAGCAGACACAAATCAAATGATGAAATAACGCGGAGCAATAAGGTGTTGATAAATTAGGCAAAAAACAGAACTAATGAGAGACATCCAGATTCGTTTCGACATTATATATATATATATTTGATAAATGAGACAGCTAAAGACTTTTTTTCTTGACTGAAACAAACGACAAACAATTGGATTTTATTATTCAATAGTTCCATTCGATATTACATCGATAACAAACTGTGAATTTAACCAAGTCCTGGAATGAATGAAGTTTTTTTTTAATCGATAAATATATAATTCATAGGAAAAAATAACAATCATTTCCGACTGATAGACGTCATAAAGGCAAACAAACTGGCATTTGTTCATCATCATAATGATGCTGTTATAACATACATCTAGGCATTATTCATGTTTTTCTTGTCAGACAAAACATCTAAATTCTTAGATAAAAACATCATTAATTCAGCAAATTATTTCTTTTTTTAAAGACAAATGCATACACTATTCTAATTGTCTCCTTCATTAAACGGTAACCTTTCCGTTCATTTTTGAAGTAATATATCATTTCCGGTTTGAAATATCAAAAGAACTAAACATATTTGCAAATAATTCTATTCAAGATGACGTTTATTTTCAAAGCAGTTTTGTTCACTCATCTCGAATTGATACACGAATGTCAATTTATTATGACAGATATATTTTTAGATCGGATAAAATTTGCTCATCAAAAAAGAGTCATGAGCTTATGACTTCAATAGAACTTAATGTAAATACAATTAACAAGAAAAAGATGCATAGACTTCTATATCTATTGAAAAAGTATTCCGAATAAAAGAAGAATTTGTCATACGATAACTAAGATTAATTCCAACACAATACGGATTTTTATATCAAATAATATAGTTTTTCAATGTGAAAAGTATGAAAGGTACTTTCGAGTCAACAATTGACTTCTTGTGTAAAACATAAAATGAAAAAACAAACGGTGTAGAAATAATGATCAACATGTGTGTGAAGATGATAATAACATTGTTTATTATTTTTGCCATATTTTCTTTTGTAGATTAGTGCGTTCAAAATACATTTGATAAATTCATAGACATTTTTATTGTTTAATTGATTATTTAATATATTTTTATTTTTATTAGAATATAATGTGACGTTTTGTTGCCGTAAGCAAATTTCTTCAGGACAAAAAACAATACAAAAAAATTTATTCATAACTTTAATAGAATGATAGGGAAAAGATAGTAACAGAAATAGACTGGATTGATGAATCATTTTTGCAGCACTATTAAAGCTAAGAAAAAATAAAAAGCTTTCGTCTATTTTGTACTTATTCTCTGTTGTAAAATGCATATAGTTTGGGTTATGTATTGTAAATTTATTGTATTTTTTGTTTGAAGAAATTGTTAAAAGTAACGAAAGGTTATATTATAGTGGAGTAATAAAAATCAAAAATATATTTAAAAAAAGCAATTTAATACTTAAGAATACAAATATCTATGAATTAGTCAATCTTCTTCAAAACAAAAGTATACAGAGAAAAGATTACATATACAAACTTTATATATAGGGTTTTCACAATAATAGAATGTCTCTCTATAAACAAAAAAGAACCTTAATAATTTTATTCTACAGACTAATGATAGAAGCACTTTATCGCTACGCAGGTACACAGTCAATGATGCATGAAAAAATGTCTTTATCTCATTACTTTGGCTGTTGCTATTTTAAGAACATACTCGGAAAAACTATAAAATGTCTGTTCTATAATTATAGAAAAGCCTTGTTAAAAAGACATTTCCGTTACCTATGTTATTCTCGGGTCAAATACTTTCAAATTATAAATCATTAATGAGCCATAATGCATATTCATTAAAGAGATTCAATATATAATGTTTGAATAATAACGTTTAAAATAAAATTGAAGAAAAATTGGAAAGAATTTTCTTTCATAGTATTATTGAATCATCGTGATCAATTTGGAATAAATGATAAAATTTTAAATTTTAAATTTATTAATGGAAACTAATTACACTAACGTAGGATATCTTAGGCTAGGATTCGACATTTTCCTGAATGGATTCGCGACAACGTGCTCTCCAGATTACACACCCACCTCCTCAAGTAGAACTCGATGAGCTTTATCAGATGCACATCTCATCATCCCGAAAAACTTACCCCGCTCCCAAAAAAAACCCTACAAACCTCCAAAAAAATCCTCATAAAAACCAATACGAATCTGAAAACACCGTCGTCATTCGCGCAGACGTGCTCTCCAACAAGTAGACATAGCTCTTCAGATAGATCTCGACGAACTTTATCCAATGAACACATGATTCACTCGATTTGAGAACTCAGTCGAGAAGAAAATCGCTATTAGTGCTTAATTAATTAATTTTTTTAATTAAACACCTCGCGATTTGTTTAGAAGTGATATACAATAGAGAAACACACCTCTCCAGATAGGTCTCAATGAGGTCTATTCGACATATATCATATTTGCCAACTTTGACATTATGATCGTAAAAAATTCTCACACAACACATTTTTTTGAGTTCTTTCCTTTGAAATCGTGTCTATTTTACTCCAAATACTTTTCAACAATATTTTTACGATTCGAAATCGAAGTGATGCACGAATGAAACTCACACAATGAATTAGATACTTTGATGTCAATTAGTAGTGAGACAATTATTAATTTTTTGCTCGATACTATTGGCGGATTTTTTTAAAAATGCTATCCACCATTTTGGGAATAACTCGGCAACGGTAATAGCTAGCGGGCTGGGATTTTCACTATTAGATAGAGCGGCTGGGGGAGCCCATAGCCACATATGAGAAATAGGAATTGGAAAATTTTTCTACCTTTGTTTTCAGAGAAATATCTTTTTTGATACATAACCCTTATGCTCTCCGTAGTAACATAGACTAAAATTACATCAAAATGTAGCCCGACTCTTGCTCTATCTACTATATAATTTTCACATTATTTGAATATTTCCTCGAAGGGTTACATATTTTTTAACATATTGAAAAACACGTGTTTTTACATGCGAAATAGACACAAATTATGCATGAAAATATATGTTTTCATGATATTGTATCTAATGGTATCATCCTTTTCACTTATGGAAGTTTCGAAAACGTGTTTTCTTTTAGAACTATAAATAAACAAATAAGCTGCCAATTGTTTTTCGACAAACTCAAAGAAAACAAAAGTAAAATTCGCATCATGCTTGTGAGGAAAAATAGAAGAATTTATTTTTTTTATAGTAAATATATTCTTCAAAATTTCTTCCTTGATGACTTGTGTGTTCTCTATTCCTTTTTATCGGGCCTAGTAATGTGATGCAGTTCTAGTTAGTATGACATCATAAGTATATATACATCGTAGTATTTTTCTTTTCCTTCTGTTAACGTGTATGAAAAAAGACTCAATAAATTTTTGTTGTTTCGTCGTTTATGTTCAGGTCATCGAAGTGCATTTTGCTCTTATCTGTTCTATACAACTTTGTCTCTCTCTCTCTTGATCTGACTCATAATGATCTGGAACTTTCTTCAATGTAAAAGTTGGTGTATATATACCCACCGCTTTACATGACCAGTTCATTTTACTTAATATCAAACTACAATAAACCTGATTTAAGAGAGTATTCGAAACGAATCATTGAAGAACATTATTCTTTTAAAAATCGTGTGAAGTACTACCGTATTGTGTCTTATTCAAAAAGTTTAAGATGTCTGGCCAAGAATTTTCATTAGAAATGAAGCGATTATTTTTTCGTGTAATTGCGTTTATTGAATCGGAGAAGTATGGTCCACAGATTCCTCTGAATAACACTTTCGAACGTTCTCAAGCTTGTCTCGGAATTTCAATCCGATCGATAACTAATTTAAAGAAAGAGATGCGAGAACTCAATGAACAAGCGGAAGAAACGAATTTGAAAGATTCAGAAGAAGATGAATACTTGTATTCTCTGCGGAGTCGTCAAGTACTTGGCACCCTTTCGTCATCAGCGACTGTTGTAAATATGAACAGCGCAAAATTGTCAGATGTAGCTTCGTTGACTACTACTTCTTATTCTCATCGAGAAAGACATCCACCTATACGAGATACCAGATCTTTTGTCGGTGTTCCAGAGCCGATAGCACCGCAGAAAATCGGTAACGTTGGACGTAAGCCAATCGTATTAAGTCCATTAGGTGAAGAGACCATTCGTTATGTTGTCCACAACATGCTTGAGAAAAAGATATATCCAACAATTTCTACACTTCTTGTCCGTTTGCTCAACGAAAATTCGGATTTTCCCATTCGAACAGAATCTACTCTTCTTAAAATATCGAAAGAAACTGGTTTTCAATATCGACGAACAGCAAAGGTTCCAGCGATTCTTGAGTAAGCTATTATGACATTTCGTAACTAAACATTGATCTTAATTGATCACCTAATACCCACTTTTTCTTAGTTCGATATCGTTTATGGCCCAGCGAGCCACCTATTTTCAAACTTTGGATCGTCTACGCATTAATGACGCTCAGATTTACTAT
The DNA here is from genome assembly GCA_905329745.1 of Rotaria sp. Silwood2. NCBI lineage: Eukaryota > Metazoa > Rotifera > Eurotatoria > Philodinida > Philodinidae > Rotaria > Rotaria sp. Silwood2. The sequence goes on along the minus strand of CAJNSZ010000086.1, from coordinate 79,179 downwards.
TACGATGAAACCTGGTGTAACGTTGGTGAGGAAAAGGTCTCCATCTGGTTGAGTGATCGAGGGGAGGGTCGTCTACGGAAGAGTAGCGGTATTGGCAAAAGATTAGCAACCTCACCAATGTTATCTGACCATGGAGTTGACAAAGATAGGGTAATTCCATGGGAAACGTACCACTTTATACATGGCTTTCTCAGAATTGGCTCAAACTTTCAGCATTTATAGAGCTCGATGAGCTGATCATTTTGATCATAAATTGTGAAATATTTCATTATGAAATAGGGAAGAAATGACCAAAATACTGTTTTCAGCAATTCTCGAAAATCAATGTCAAAATGAAACGTTCTGTTTTTTATAACGAATTTCTCTCTTTCATTTTAAGATCAAAATGAAACATCTTATACATATTCTGATAGCCTGTGATCAGCTCTATCGAACCATATATGAATCAAAACTCTTCCCCTTTCGAAGAAATATTTTAATAGGACGACAAAACATTTACTGCTACACAAACTTTCTGTCACAATAAAAATCGCCTTTCGAATTTGGGTGAATTCTGGCATAATAGGTTTTGTAGAGCGTCGCTTGCTCTATCTTCTGGTATATACAACTTTTCAGCCGATTTCAATTTTCGTGCGTTAGGGGGTCAAAATATTGATCTACTAGTGTTTTCTGAACTTTGCAGTATATATTTTTGGACTTTACAATAGAAAAACTCAATAAACTAGTCTGAAAACTTAAATTCAGAGAAAACTTAATTAATAGAATAAAAATCATAAACAACTTTATTGACTATTATCTTCTCTTTTATACCTTCCTTTGATAGTAAAATATTACAAGCCAGGTAGGAACCCTTGATTTTTCCAATTTATCCTTTTCCGTAGAAATTACAGTTATATCGTGTTGAGGTAACGTACAGTAAACGCCATAAATGTACCCGAGCTCTTTTCGTTGTTAAACAGCGATCATTGTTCGATATTTTTGCTTCGTTTGATTAGACTAGCTATGCTTGTCATTCAATATAAATAAGGACATTCATACCCATTCTGCTATCGATTTATCAGTTAACAGAAAATAATCTTTTTTTAAAGAAAAAACGAGATAGTAATTTTTTATGAAGGCAGAACTATTTCTCGCATATCCCTAATGATGATATATCACAGTATCTATATAAATCAGTGTATAATTGTAAGATGTAGGCTTAAAAGATATGAAATAGCTGGTGATGAATAAGTTACATATAACCTGGTCAAACCAGAACAACGACACACTATAATTCAATGCATAGTAGTTTAACAACCAATTGATTCCGCCGATAAAATTACATTTAGATGATTACATGAAGGTAGAAAAATTAATAAGACCGCATCGAGAAGAAGATTTCAGAGACTAGTGTACATTCAATGAAGCTGACTTTGAAAACGTTGCTAACAAGGAACGATCTTTTTAAAAAGACTCCAACAGGATATACAACTCAAAGACTGTGACCCAAGTAAAAATATCTGGACATTAATGGAGTTCAAAACAAACAAACAATCGTATTCATAGATGAATAATTTCGTTGAAGGAATACAAAAAAAAGACTGGAGAAACTTAGCTAATCAATTTACAGAAAATTAGGCGAATCGATGGAAAATAGAGTAGCATTGTCAACTGAGAGAAAAGGTGATTATTCTAACTATAAGAATGATGGACATATAATGTAGATTTCATAAATAAAATATAACCAAATATTCCCTTTGTCTTGTTCATTTTTTCTATTGCACCCACTTACGGCGGATACTGTAGGTGTCTCAAGGACAACGTACCTATTTCGAAGAATTTCATTCACCTTTATTTCAACAATAAAACTCGAATGTTTTGCGAACAGAGATGCGTGAAACGAATTAGTGTTACATTTTAATATTAGTTCTCTAAATAATATCAATATTGATATGAAATGAATATATTTGTGTGCTTTAATTCAACTATTCTTTTTTGTTGTTGTTTGATAATGTTAAAGGAAGAGGACTTGAGAGAAACCGTTAAGTCTAACGTACTTCACAGAAAATAAATTGATTCATGATTTGTGATTTTAATTTAATACAACCAGCTTTAGCGGAATGTATTTTATGAAAATGAATACGAACTTCTTTTCAAACATGTTTTCAACAGAATGAAAAGATAGAACCCATGAAAAAGAAGTAAATCATAAGTGCTAGATTTTGCTTGAATTAGATTCTGATGTACAACACATCATGAATCAGTTTATTTTTTGCGAAGTACGTTAGACTTAACGGTTTCTCTCAAGTCATCTACGTTTAGCATCATCAAACAACAATAAAAAAAATAGTTGAATTAAAGCACATAAGTATATTTATTCTCATGTCAATATTGATATTATTCATAAAGAATTAATATTGCAGTGTAACATTGATTTCTTTCTCATATATGACTGTTCGAAACATGTGAGTAACATTATTGAAATGAAGATGAATGAGATTATTCGAAATAGATGAGTAGCCCTTTGAGATACCTATGTTATCTCAATAGGGTATAACTGTAATTTCTATGGAAAAGGATAAATTGGAAAAATCAAGGGTTCCTACCTGGCTTGTAATATTTTACTATCAAAGGAAGGTATAAAAGAGAAGATAATAGTCAATAAAGTTGTTTATGATTTTTATTC
>CAJNSZ010000086.1:18685-76483 GCA_905329745.1 Rotaria sp. Silwood2 | reverse complement strand
ACATCAGAAGCGATAATACACAGAAAAAGAATTTTTTCTAAAATAACATACAAAAAAAAACAGATTTCAAGAAATACAATCTTTTTCGTGGTTATTCAAATATGGGTGTAGAGAGAGCCGAAACCCACACCCACGTGTTTCCGAGAGTTCTAGGAGTTCAGAACTCACAAAATTTGGCTACTGTTGAAAATATGCATGGCACGGCGGGCAAAATGCATTTGAAGTTTTTCCATGTAGCATGTTTGTTCGCTCAGAAGATTGGCGACCTGTTTATGTGTCAAACTGCCGCCGGTTGATTGTCGATTTTTGCTCGTTTTGAATCACATGGGTTAAATGTTCGCTGAAAACACACGAAAAATCGACAATCTACTGCCTTTTAGAGAACGGAAAATTCAAAGGAAAATTTAAAGACTAAATGTTGACTGATCATAAGGATAAGCTTATATTATAAGAAAGAGATTTATATACATGGGTCTTTCTTTTTGACTTATGGTTATTTTAGTGAATTTTTCTATAGAATGTTGTAGTTGATCCTTCAAAATCGACTTTCGAATTTAAACATTGTAGAAATGAAGTATTCAATGAGATTAGTCTGTTATAAAAGCAGTATACTTTCTTATATCTTATATCTTGAGATATACATATATATTGAAGAGCTTTGCCAATATTGATATCTGACGAGAGGATACAAAAAAAGTGTCATATGACATTTTCTTGAAAAACTTACTAAAATATATATAATTCAAAAAGAAAAATTCTATGAATAAAATTCTTTCGAGAGTTTATCTAATGACATCAGACTCGTCTCAAAACTAATTTATCATTTGGCAATGTTTTCTCATTAGACTTTGTTCGATTGACTGAAAGGTTGTTTTGTATCATTTTATTGACATGTATGAAGAAGGCAAGCTTTTGCTTAAATCCCATCTATTGTCTTTTCTTTCGATATAAATTTCATGTTATAAAATCGGAATCAAAACTGATTCTCATTGTATTTGTTTATCTTTAAAATGTGACTTCTTTTTCTTATCAACGTAATCTCTACTAGAGATTTTTGTTTTTTTATAGAATATCATTAGCTGTATGTCAAAACATTCCACAACATAAATTGTACTTATAGTAATAATTGATGACGCGTCTTTATAAAGCATAAAGGAAAGGTAAACAAAAAAAAGAGTACGAACGAACGCACGACTGCTTTGTACTTCTATACAAGATACATTCTTTCTATACAAACTGATAGTCTTTGTTTGTAAAAAAGACTTATTAAATTTATTACAAATGCGGATTTAAAGACAGAAATTCCTGAATCATAATTGATTTCTACAAAGAATCAATTTATTAGACTTTATAAAAGAAAAAAAAAGAACAATCAAAAGAAGAATTTAATGACCTTTACACCAGTCTCTTTCAATTTGATTGATGATAAAAAACAATCATACGACTAACATTAGTTATGGAAAAATTGTTTTCTGGACCCGCAATTAATCCACAAGTGAGCTAAGGTGGTTTGATGTGAGCCCAGAGAAATATATTCGGGCTCAAAAAAATATTTTATGTCTTTTGAAATTGGAACATAAAATGAGCCCGGTGATCGTGGTTCTTTTGAATCCAAAATTACGAGAGATTGCGCTGATGTCATATGGAGGACAAAATTTATCCTCAAGATAGGTATTTTCATTGCGTAATTTATGGATTAAATATTTCTGGAATATATTCAACCATTGTTATTGAATTTCTTAACCATTTCACTATGGCCAAACGAAAGTGGAATTTTGTCGATAAATTTTTCAATGATAATGATTTGCAATCAGTTCTTGCACAAAATAAGGTGTCTGTGAAATGTGCAGAAGAAGCAAAAGCTGAAAAGAAGATCACATACAAATGTTCGAAATATCGAAAATATCCTGAATATGAGTTTCAAATGAAAGTTATTTCAGATAATTATGGTGAAATAATGTTTTCACCATCAAATACATATAATCATGATTATCGTGCAACAAAAATACGGGCACCATTACCAGTTAGAGATATTGTTAGAAATGCTGCTGCAGCTGATCTTTCTCAATGTCAAACACGTCGAGGTATCCAAAATCAATATGAAGGTATTGTTTCACGTTCACAAATAACTAATTTATTAAAATATTATCGGTCAATTACAACACCTGATGTATATTCAGTGGATGATTTACAATCGTGTTGTAACCAACGTTCAGTATTAGATTCTGATCGAATGTTAATGCATGATCCTTTCATACCAACATTTTATGTAAATTCATGTAATGAATTATTTATGTTTATTACAACACGTAAATTCATTTCTACTGCTCAATTATCTAATCTGCTACAAGCTGATGCAACCTTTTTTTAATTATGTTATTTTCATTTTTTATAGCAAATAAACTTTAGTGGGCTCAAAACATTCAATAACTGGTTTCGTTTTATATTACGAGCATAAAACACGAAAAACATTTCTTTTTGGATCCGAACATTTTTCACTGGGCTCAAATCGAATGCGATGGGTTCTTTTGTAGGTTACTTACGGGCTCAGAAAAAATCTCATCCATTAGTTATCACTAAAGATATCTTGTGATCAGCAACTTACAGTTTTCTTTTTGTATTCGTCACCTAATTTACTTTTTTTTTACCAATAAGAAGAAAAACTTCGAAGTTTGTGCGTTTATGAAAGGTGGTGCGACAGTAAGGTGCACAACATAAGCACATATAGTATATACAGAACGAGTAAAAAATCTATGATTGTTTACTTCATGCAAAAAGAAGAAGAAAAGAGAAACTTTTTACAGTAAAATCAGTTGCTAAGAATGAAAAAAATAAATGTTTATTTTTAGATAAAAAGAAAATGTTAGTTCAATTATTTATTACTCTTAGAATAGGTTTTTTTTTTATTTATATTATATAAAATAGGAGATCATTATTCTCGTCGATGTTTGGGTTTTAATTCAATTGATCATACTCCTGTATGTAAAACTGGATCATCCTTTGCTCCTGCGTTAGTTTGTGTCTCGGTTGGGAAGGATGTAAACGTCAACAATTACGGTGTTTACTCGATTTTTATTCATCACATCATATTCCAACAGTATCATGAATTAATCCAATGTTTAATTATTCAATTGGTGTTGATGTTGATATTAAACAAATTGAACGTGTACTGGATTTTCTTCTTAATGAAAATCGTACATCGAATAAAACTATTATTATTCATCTTCATTCAAATCATGATGCACTGGTCTGGTCATATATGCTTAATATAATGAAAACAAATGAACATTTCAATCAATTATTATCTAATATAAAAGGTATTATGCTAGATTCAGCACCGTTTTTGCATCTAAATAATTCACATCCTTGGATTATTGTATCAGCGATTGGTACAATTCGATCATATGTTAGTATTATATTTAATCAAGCACGATATTTTCATTTATTTTGGACACCATTAATGAGTTATTATTTATTTATACAATTTTTTTATCAACGTTATTTTTCATCAAATACATCATTGACAACAGATAAAATACGAGATTATCGATAACTTATTCTTTTGATCATTAAGAATTGACTATTTTTGTTTTTAATACTTTTATAGAACAATTTATCGCTATTCAAGTTGAACATGGCGTGAATCTTGAATCTCATCGATTTGTTGATTCGGGACATGTCAATTATTTTCTTTTACATCCTGTAGAATATGGAAAATTAGTTTTAGATTTTATTGTAAATATTCAAAAAATATAATTAGTGGGATAAAATGATCGATTTTATTAGTAAAACTTACAATATTTACTTAGATAAAATTTACTGTTTTTAATGACAATCAAATACATGCTGCTCAGAAAGAAAAAATGAAGATATTGGTACCCAAAATTTTTTGACTAGAAATAACGACTAAGAAAAAAGTGTAGATTTTATTAAAGACTAGAGATCATATCACAATGATAAGAACGAAATTTTTGCAATACCTAGACTCTTTTATCTTTGAAAAACATAGTATTGTCTCAAAGTCGATGTCCAAATGATGAAAGGAATACTTAAAGAAAGAACTAAATAAGAACTATCTTGAGGTTAAAATGAAAATCTTCCATAAGCATACATAGAATAACTAATGTGGAAATTACTCTACTTTCCTCTTCTAATCATATACAATGACTTTGACAACTGAGAATATTACAGAAAGTGAGATGATACATTTTCAAAGATGACCGTCGTCTTTCTTCGTCTACTGAATACTACACAGTAGCTAAAAAATTAACATAGACATGCAATGAACTCAAATGCTGGGATTCGATGCATGCTTAACCTAATTACCATTCATAGTAATTATTGCGTGAATTATTTGATCAAATTTTTACAATAAAATAGTACTAATAGGAGTAGTTTTACTGATAAATACAAAAAATTGATTTATTCTCTAAAGAATAACAAATGAACAATCGTTTCTATGCATATGAATTTTAGAAATCTAAAACCAATTTTTATTCATATGTAAATTGTAACATTTTATGAAATATGTAATATTGCTTTCATAAATGGTCATATTTCATTAATATTTATTGACAATAAATTTTGTTCAATAATACGTCGAATTTTAATTTGTAATACTTGCCATGTCATAAAATGTGCTATAAGTTTACTAAATATTTGAATAGTTATTTCGGATCCATGAACTGTTTCCTTATGTTTCCATAAAAGTTCTATAAAATAATTTTGTGCACAATATACAGATATAGAATCATTTAATATTGGTTCATTGATTGCAGCTACTGAAAAACCTTTTGTAAGCATAAAAGTAATAAGTGCTAATTGAATTATGTTTTGATCATATTTTGCAATACATAAAAAATAATCAAAAATTTTTTTTATTTCTTTGTAACCATCCATATCATAAACTATTTGAATTACAGATGAATCCCATGGTACATCGGAATCAATTTCAATTATTTGATTTGTTTCAGGTTTATATGAAAGTGTACAATTAATACATAAAAGTGGAAGAAGATTAAATTTAATTAATGTAACTCTATCATCAACATTTAATTCATTCAATTCTGATATTTGTTTAAAAAATGTTAAAAGTCTTTTAAGTGGAACTGAATGACTATTAAGTTGTCATAGAAATGTTGTTGTACACATGGATGATGGATTCGATGGAAGACTATCACGAGCTATGGAAATAAAATCAATAGAACAAATTTTTCTTACCAAGTTCAATACGTTTTTGATAGAAAAATTGTATTGATTCTACACGTTGTAAATCTTTTGGACTCAGTAACGCTTTTTTAGATTGTACAGCATGTTCTTGTAAACATTGAGAAAAAAGTGAAAGTTCTTGATCTAATATTAAATATAACTATAAAAAACAATGCATAAATTATAATGAATAATATTGTTAAAAGAAAAATTGATTATACATCATTGAATGGTAAAGTTAGGGATAGTTGAAATTCTTGTTCATTTGTATTTAAACTTTGATGTTCTAGTCTATGACGACGTATTTCTGCTTTTTGTTCTGCCTAACAGATACAAAATTTAACCAATAAATAAATTTTCGTTTGATTTTCTTTCAATACTATTAAAAACCGTTCACGACGCATTCCACTATTAAAACATTTCGTTAAACGATATGTCGAACAGTGACGACGCGAATTAAAAGTAATATCACAAGTACCTTAATGCAGACATTTCTCAAGCAGACCCTAAAAAACCAACTAGGAGTGCTGTAGTAGCATTAGCATTACATTAATTTTCATGCTAACACCAATCTTTTTTGTTACGATCCGAAGACAAAAGTATTGCACTTTGTATTGATTAATGCAATGTTAAAGTGAAGCAGCATCCCTTACTAGTTTCTGAGGTTTTTTGTTATAGTTGGAATACAAAAGCATCATAGCTACCATTTAGTTAATTCAATTATGGTATTAGTTGGATAGTAGCGGCAATGTTTTTGTATTCCAAATGTAACAAAAAAGTTTGGAAACTAGGCAGGGATACTGCTTCGCTTTAACGGCAGACTAATCAATACAAAGTGCTATACTTTTGTTTTAGGATCGTAACAAAAAAGATTGATGTTAGGAGGAAAATTAATGCAATGCTAATGCAGCATCCATAAAGCCAACGATGGGTACGACGAATGGTGGAAAAAATATCAGATGCAGAGAGCAAAATTTCAGAAAAAAGTTCGACTGCTCGGAATATGGACCCCTCGCGATCCCTGCGAATTCGGCCCATCGAAAAAGTTTCATCGACGAGCATCGAAGTACTAACTCGGCACGTCGGAGTGCCATTTTCCGATAGGTCGAGAGGACGGCGATGAGTGAACAATTCTTAATTTCATCAACCTATCTAATGGTTCAGATGAACACCTCGAAATACCCGTCGCATGACTGCTTGGATGGTGAGTAGCTTGTACACATAAGAGAAGAAAAACAAACAAGAAATGATTCTATCACATAACCATGTTGTTTCCCTTGCGGAATATCGTCGAAATATCAAGCTCGAAAAGAGGCCAAAAACATATCTTTTGTTTTCAACTACGAAAGGCAAGGAAGAAAAAAGGAGTGACAAATTGATTTTCTCAAGTGAAAGAGAAACGTTCTCGATGTCATAGTCCGACTCAAGTCACGAAAAAATAATTGACCTCAGGTCAAATCCCATTATGTGCGGATCCTATCGAGTCGAACCAAAAGAAATGGATGACTCAGATAGGATCAAGTTGAGTTATAAAAATTTGACTTACGTCGGACATTAGTGTGAGTTTTATATATTGATTGAACTTGAAGATTAACACTGTTTCTCTATATATTTATTCTGTTATTATTTAAAATAATTTAGTGTCTATTATTAGTCATCAGCATATTAATCATTCAAAATTCTATTTTGACATAATTCTATCAAAGAAACGAGAACGTGACCATGAGAACGGATCATCATTTTCACTTTCAAACGAAATTATTCATTTGATTTTTATTTCTAATACTTACAAAACTATTTCAATCGAATAAGAACTCTAAAGTTGATATAAACAAAAATATTAAATTTTCTCTGTTCAAAAATATTCAGCTAAAATTTGAAAAAAAATGATTTTTAATATTGAGAAAAGAAAAAATAAAATCATTGTTACGTAATCTTGCTTATTATAATGTAAAAAATAAAGAAATTTTTCGAAATATTTATGCGCGTATTGAACCATATGTTGAACAAAGAGAGAGAGAGAGAGAAAATATCATTCTATCACCTATATTTTTATTCGTCGTCAACAATTCATATCATAGAAAAATACATCATTGTTTTCATTGAGGATATCGGTCGAATACAATACATGAGTTTATCTATATAAATATCGAAATTTTTAAGTTAAATGAATAAATATATGAAAATAAACATGGAAAATTCATTTTTTCAATTGAATGATCTACCCGATGAAATTCTTATGATTATTTTTAAAAAATTGACTATTGTGGTAGTACTTTATTCCTTAACACATGTTAATAAACGATTTAATAAAATTGTACATGATATTAGTTTTACACATACTTTGGCTTTGTACAGATCGGGAACAAATGATTATATTGCCCCATTACCAGATGAAATACTTGATCGATTTTGTTTATTTATCTTACCTAAAATTCATCATAAAATCAAATGGCTTAATCTTGAACCAATTTAACTGTGATTAATTATAAAAAACAAAATAATAAACGTTTTAGAATATCAAAAAATGGCAAACAAAATTTATCAATCATTAAATATTCTCATCTTACTACACTTGATCTTTCTCAAGTTCATATACATTATATTAGACAATTCTTATTAGATACGAAAACACATTTACCTAATAATGCTTATCTTCATATTGATTATCGACTAATGAAAAAAGTGACACGTAATTTTACAAGAAATACAGCACGAAGCAATTGTGCAAAATTCAGTTACATACTTTTTTCTAGAAAATTAATATCTTATGAACATTTAAAAGAATATTTTCCTTGGACAAAAATATTATGATTATTATTAATTCATTATTTTTAAATAAATATCGATTTAAACTAGATTAATTTACATAGAATTACAAGATTAGAATGGAAAAATTGAACATTATGGAGAACAATAGTTCAAAATAGATATCAAAGGACTTAGATTGTTACAAATGAAAATGTTCTTGTCTATTTTTGTTTATAATTGAGAAAAATAAAATAAAATGAAAATATAATTAAAATGAAACAGTAAATATCGAAACAAAAGTCAAATATTATTGAATATCATCATTGAAAGATATTTACATAAGATCAAAAAAAAATAGGGGAATTCATGCTGGATCAAAATGTGAAACACCACATAGCTACTGTTACTAATTATAGGATAATTGTTTTATTCCATGTGTTTTGGAACATATTTCCTCACCCTTCTTTTACGTAATCCTTTCGAAATACAATAAAAAGTAGTCAATAAATTGTAATGAGCTGTTATTGATATACGGTCTGTGATGGTCTCCGACGACTGTCTATCATTGTCTGTAGAGGGGAAGTGGTGCAAATTTCTACCTTATATACTTTGAACACCCCTTTTAGGTCGTGTTTTACTAAAAAACAAATCATATTGATTGGATGAAAACCGAGAATAAAAAGAAAAGTCAGTAGCATAGTTAAGAATTTTTATGTAGAACGAAATTTCTCGACGAAACTCTTTTGAGAAGTAAGTAGTCATGGGAAATTTGAAAATATAAACTGGAGTTCAACTTTTTCAAATTTCCTATGTTCTGTAACTCGATATTTGTCGAAGAGAGATTTTCAATATAATTAATTAACAGGAATCATGTTCGCTTTCGGGGGTGTGGGTTTCGGCTCCCTCTACACCCATATTTGAATAACCACGAAAAAGATTGTATTTCTTGAAATCTTTGTTTTTTGGTATTTTATTTTAGAAAAAATTCTTTTTCTGTCTACTATCGCTTCTGAAGTATCGTCACCATGGAGTTCAAGAAAACGTCGCATAATGATTATAACTGCCGATGAAAGTATTATTGAACAAACTGAAAAAGCTAACAATACAACATTATTTAAATCAATTATTTTAGATTCTAATGACAATAATATGGGGTACTATTTCACTTTAAGCATATTAATTACAGCACCTTCACCCTCACACAGTGCTGTGTATATGTGTAAATTATACCAATCAGTGTAATAAATATGTTTAAAGCGAACTAGTATCGAGCAAAAAATTAATAATTGTCTCATTACTAATTGACATCAACGTATCTAATTCATTGTGTGAGTTTCATTCGTGCATCACTTCGATTTCGAATCGTAAAAATATTGTTGAAAAGTATTTGGAGTAAAATAGACACGATTTCAAAGGAACGAACTCAAAAAAATGTGTTGTGTGAGAATTTTTTACGATCATAATGTCAAAGTTGGCAAATATGATATATGTCGAATAGACCTCATTGAGACCTATCTGGAGAGGTGTGTTTCTCTATTGTATATCACTTCTAAACAAATCGCGAGGTGTTTAATTAAAAAAATTAATTAATTAAGCACTAATAGCGATTTTTTTCTCGACTGAGTCCTCAAATCGAGTGAATCATGTGTCCATTGGATAAAGTTCGTCGAGATCTATCTGAAGAGCTATGTCTACTTGTTGGAGAGCACGTCTGGACGAATCGCGACGGTGTTTTCAGATTCGTATTGTTTTTTATGAGGATTTTTTTGGAGGTTTATAGGGTTTTTTTTTGGGAACGGGGTAAGTTTTTCGGAATGATGAGATGTGCATCTGATAAAGCTCATTGAGTTCTACTTGAGAAGGTGGGTGCCAAATCTGGAGAGCACGTTGTCGCGAATCCATTCAGGAAATTTTCGAATCCTGGCCTAAGGTATCCTAGGCATTACACTATTACAAAAAAACAGATTAAATAGTATTTAATAACTACAAAAACTTATATAAACTGTAGTTTTTAGACACATTCAATAATATATCATTAAATTCATGGACTCCTGCCACGATATGAAAATCATGCTTAAAGAAAAACTTGCACTTTTTCAGCAGGAAATCTTTTATAAGAACACGTGTCCAACCATTATCTGCTGAATTACATTTACATTTATAAATATCTTCGACATGCATCGCTTCAACATTATTTCTTTCTGCATCATCTAAGTAACATTCTTCATGTTAAGATATTTTCATCTTATTATTATTATTGTGATCTATGGATTGAATGGTATATTATTGAATGTCTCGGAAAACCACAGTTAATCTTACCAAGAAAATATTTCAACTGGCGCCAGTCGTTTGAACTCATATTGTACTACTGAATAGTTCTCGATGAAACTAGAAAATGGTTAAAAGAGTTTGTCTGCATAGACCATTTGCATCGAGTTATGACAAGTTTACTATCAATTTCTTTTCAATTCTCGTTTGAACGTAATTATTTTGAAAACTTTATATCCATTTTCTGAAATGAATATGTATTTTAACCCTGTCAGGCTCATAGCTCAGGCGATGTATGCAATTTCTTTAAGATTTTATACCTAACATGGACACCGTGTGTTTTGCATATTTTCATCAAAACTTTATAAAAATCTTCGAAGTCATTTTTCGACTCAAGCCCGTATTCCTCTACGGGGATGGTGAAGAAGTATTTTGAACATCTCCATGAAGAGAGGAGTACGGGTGTGGGTCGAAAATCGATTGAGAACTGTCACAAAATCAACCTTTAGAATAACACTAGGCGCCACTTCTAACTTGATTCCAACATGGATAACCGCAATATTTTGATGATTGCAAAGGGCATTATTCACTCTTTTTCTTTTTAGAATAGAATTGGTGGTTCAAAATCCTACCAGACTTACTATCTGAGAGACCTTGTTAGGATTAGAATTCTTATATCCTCAGATGTTAAAATGAACGAATTTTAATGAAAAACCAAGTCAATTTTTAATCTAAATTGTCATACAGTATAACAATTAAAGATTGAATATAATTCACACTCATGAAAAATATCCGTTTAGGAAGAGTCTTCTACAATTATGCAACAAGTATTTTTTGCATTTTTCTCGAGGGTTTTTCTCAAAAAAACGGATATGAACGAGTGAGATAGAGACATAATTTAACGAATGCATCAGTAGTTGTATTTATATACATAGTAATATGATGCTGATGTTTTTAGTTCTTAGAAAAATAAAGTCATAAACATTCCGTTAAGTTCGTAGGATGTCCCAAAAGTTTGCTTAACCCCATATATAGATATATGTAAAGAGCGGATTAAAAGTTTTTAAATAAAATATCAGACTATTTTTCACATATTAAATGTATTAAAAAAGCGAATTTTGTGCTCTTTCAGAATATATGTCCGTCCTAGAAGTTTTCTATGACTTTTGACTATTGATTTGTAAGTAAATGTTGACAGAACTCAAAAACATTTTCTAGAAACACAAAAAATCTTATTTTTCTGAAAACTAATCTACATCAAATAAGTTCTGTAAATATATAATACTTGAGGATGCTGTCTACTATAGAAAATGACGCAGGAATGGAGAGTTTTGGTTAATCCATTAAAATATGGTAAAGTTATGACGGCAGATTATTTTACACTTAGAAAGGGAAATTTGTAAAAATAGCCATTTTTCATGCAATAAATTTTATAAAAGTCATTATTGCACTTTCAGAGTTTTCAAAAAAATTTACCACTGTGTAGAAAATTATTTTCTTTATCTGCCAATATATTTGATAAAATTTTATGTCATGTTTCGAACAAGATCCATTTCAAATTTTTTTCTTCAAAAAGATATTTTAGATGCTTTCAAGATTCACTTATAGGTCAATAGTCACAGAAAAATTCTAAGAATATATTCTGAAAATAATGCATTTAAATATACGGAACATAGTCAAATATTTTGTCTAGAAACTTTTGAACCAATCCTTATATCAATACTGATATGTTTTTTCCATTTATATTAATCTGTCTATAATTTCGAGGTGAAGTTCTATTCAATTTTTTTTTATTCAGCTTTAAAAGAAAATTATGTTTGTTACTCTCTACAAAAAAAAATGATGAAAAAATAAATTACCAATGGATTATGAAATAGAATGAAATAAAAATTCCTTGATTATTCTTTTCACCGAAAACAGAGAAAATTATTTTATAATCTTATTTCACATTAACTATAACAATGCATTCATCTGTAATTGAAATACAATAATTCTCAGTATTTTCTTCTTTTTTGTTTTGATTAAAGTTCAAATTATCTGTCGTGATGAGATAGTTTCTACTTGTCTTATTCGAATTAATTATTGACACTATCGATTATATTCATATTGAATTTATTATTTTGTGAATTGATAAATTTTTGTAGCACTGTCTTTTACCTACGTTATTAATGATTAACAGATTTACACCGAAGACATTTCTCAATATATATAGAAAATAATCAAATATGAAAAAGAAAATTGTTCAATAATAGCATAGAATGTTTACATCAATATGTGGCATTGAAAGCAAAGATTTTGATCTTTGTATTAACAATTATCAATTGATAAGAATCTGTTGCCTTCATGACTTGGTTTATATTATTATCAAGTATTAGGCATAGTCATTCGGGTGCGAATGATTGCATTAATAAACACTTATTCGTCAACAGTAATTCACTTATCTTTATAACATTTGAATAGCTGAAGAAAGACTTATGTTCGTTTTACGACTAACTTCTATATATAACTCACACTAAGAGTTTCTTGGTGCCGAGTAAATATGAATAATTATTTTTCGATGCACCGCAAAAAGAAGAGCTATTAATTTCATTATTATTCTCAATTCATTCCATATCAGTTTGTAGACTAGCTTCATAAATAACCTCACTTCTCTTATGCATTATTCTTTATCTAGGTTAATCTAATATTTTTCTAAGCAATCAACTAATTGGATGATTATTTTCAACAAGGATTTGCTCTTTTGCATTATATCTGTATATCTTTACATCGTAAATTGATTTAGATCATATCATCTTATTAAACGTCAAGCTGCTCATCATTATTTATGAAGCTGTTTTAACTCACACGTTTATCTCTATGCAAATAGTTCTATTTTTTTCTGTTAAGTTCAAAAGTATATAGTAACTCTTGAGGGGCTGATTCAATAAATACTCCGGACCTAAATGGCAAGATCTTTTACGAATAATATGAACTCTTATGCTATAGTTGATAAAAAATGTCAAAGATCAAAGTATCTCACCCTTGTCAAGATTTCAACTCATTGTGTTTTACTTTGATCTTTTTGTTTTATTATTAGAAAATTTAACAAAATGTCATTCGATTAATGTGTGAAGCAGCATCAAAAAGATAAAATCGTTCATGCTTTATTTTATTTTGAATGAATTATTCATTACTCTTGATAGTAAAAAAAAAAGAATTCCATATCATAATCAAAAAGACTAAAAAAAAAAGACGAAATTATTATCGTTTTTTTTTTTTCTTTTTAAAAGAATATAATTTCTTTTACAAATAGTCTTTTCTTGTCTAATTTATAATTCATATTTATTGTTCCACTTCAGTGTTTACTGAGATTATCGACATCTAAAGTAACTAGACTCATTCTAAATGCAAATTACTTTCCTATTCTTTTTTATACGAATACATAAATAATAAAGAACTTAATTCATTTGTTCAATCAAGTATTCAGATGATAATATTGATATATTTTTCTTTTTTATTACGTTTGTTTTTAAATATTATTTTCATATGAAAATAATTCATATTTTTTTTATTCTTTATTCAAATTTAAGTGCACTCTTCGATACACTTTTTTTTTTTTTATTAATTATATTCAATAATAAAATGTTCATAGTACATGTCAACAATCTTAATATAAAACGAGAAATAAAAAAAAATCATTGCTTTTGTTGGCATCATTAACTATAATTTGTTACATATCTCTAGGCATGCAAACTAACTTAGTACTATCTAAATCTGGATCGCATCCGAGATATGATGGAGAAATAGTTGTGATGGCACTATTGACTCTCATCATAAGAAAATTTATCCATGGAATAAAAAAAAAGATCTTTCTCAATAAGGAATTTGCATACATCACATCGATCATTCGAAAGCAATTGAGAAAAAAAAAAGAAAAGAATGCATATTTGTATCGCACAGTTCAAGGTTTATTGTAAAAACAAGGTCGTTAGTTACATGCATACAACTAAGAGAAAAGATTCATGAAATAATAGCTCGATCTCAATAGTCCCCTAGCGCTGTGAATATAGACGGACGGAGGACGGTATAGCGAAAGAGGGAAAGATGTAATTATAGAGTGCATGAACCTCAGCACACAACATATTCACGTCCATCCGGGTATTTTTTTCTCTCATGCTAGTCTTTCCGTAGCACTCACATAGAAATGACGTTGTATGCTGATGAACGAAGAAGGAAAAACTCTTCCATCTTGTTCTTGTTCTTCTATTTCGCCTTGCCTTTTCTTCTTTCCCGTTCTACGTTTTTTCTCTTCTTTTTCTTTTCCTCTTTGCTTTTTTTTGTTCTTGAGAAAAACTCAACACATGCAAGGCATATTGAACTTGATGCTTATTTGATGTATGTGAATGTGTGTCTATGTTTGTTGAGAAAATGACCAACAGTAGTAACATTCATCTACAAAACTAATTTGGATCGCCATCGTCGTCGAACTCAATAATTGTTCCGTTCCGTCTCCATCATCGTGTAAGGATTGCATGTGTTCGATCGTTTCTCATTATGTGAAAAAGAAAGAATAAAAGGAAGGAAAAAAGAACGACGACCATTACTAATCTATGCAAGAAGAAATATAGAAGGCTACAAGAATTTTATTAGTATTGATATACTCCTCAACAGTACATCCAATCTGCTACAACTTCTGTTCCTCCAACTGGTCAATCATTCCACGGGCAACAGAAGAAACAAAAAGGAAAAAAAAGAATAAGGCAATGCTGATGAAAGATTTTCTTCTCGTTGCCGCAATACATTGTTTTATTTTGTCTATAATGATAATGATACACTATAATTGTCTTTCGTCTACTGTACAGGAGTAGCCGGATGGTGAATGGTAATATATTGAAATCACAAAGATATGTTAATACGATTATCAGTTACGTATATTTTCTGTATTGCCCTTGTATCTTTATTCAAAATGTATGGAATGTCAGATTAACGACTATTAAAAATGCCAACAAAATAGTAAGTAACACCTGCTTGTTGGTTGCATGTAATGTTTCGAGTATTTTTTTTTTCTCTAAAGAAAAAGATAAGGCACATATCGTTGTGAGTAGTAGAGATGATGTAATAAGGAGGATGGAATAGCTATCAAATCATATAAACCTACGCTGCGTTAAGCCTGTCACACTTGATCGATTGATGATTGTTCGTGGATGCCTCGAAAAAAAAACAAGAAGAAAAAAAAAAAAAACTTTGAATCTCTTCTCTTTCTCTTGTCTATGATGCAATCAACTGTCATTCTCCGAATAAAGATTACTAGACAAGACTTACAGATTAACACGCAGCTTAATCATATATAATCTTTTACTAATATATGGATATGAAAAAAAAAATGTACATTTTTTCTATTCTAAGTATCTATTGTCTAATTACATTTCATAATACTAAAGAGTCTGTTTTTTTTTCTTTCTTTTAGTAAACAATGCTCTTTTTATCCCATTTATTCTTGTTTTTTAATTAATTAATTATTTCTATATGGATATACTCGGATTGATACGACGTTTACCAGAAATAGTTGCATATAATAAATTTGACGATGATTTATTTGATCGTTTAAACTATTCACATACAGTAGCAATATTAACTGTATTTGCTATTATTGTTACAAATCGACAATTTAGTGAAAATCAAATCAAATGTTGGGTTTGTATCGATTTCTTTTAAATTGAGAATAAAAAAAAAAAAACAATCAAAAATTTTGTTTCTTTTTCTTTTTTTATTATAGGTTCCTGCACAATTTACTGGTAGTTATGAACAATATGTTAATCAAATATGTTTTATAACAAATACATATTCATTTGATATGCATGAACCATTACCTGATGATTATAATCAACGTCATGATCATGAACTTAAATATTATCAATGGACACCATTTATTCTTCTTCTAATGGCTATTTTATTTTATATGCCACATCAACTATGGCGTGGTTTAAGTCTTCGTAGTGGTGTTGATTTAAAAGATTTAATTGAAGCAGCCCAAACATATCGTTCAGCAAATATTAGACATGAAGATAAAATAAAATTACTTGACTATATAACTAATTGGGTAAATAGTTATTGTTCAAATGCTTATCGTTTAACAGCAGTTCAAACAAAAAAATCTGATTCAGCACGAAAAGCAAAATTAATTCGTATTGGATATCATCTTTTTTTTCCTATTGGTATATATACTGGAAATTATTTAATGATAAGTTATGTTTTTATTAAATTTCTTTATTTATTAAATTCAATTGGACAAATTTTCTTATTAAATACGTTATTAGGAAGAAACTTTTGGTTTTATGGTATTGAAGTTATTTATCAATATTGGACAAAAAACATTGGTTTACTTTATACAGGAAGTGGTTATTTTCCTAAAGTGGTATGGCTAATAAATATTTTTTCGAAAGATATAGAATATTTCTTTGTAAATAACGAAATTTGAATGATTTTATTCTAAGAACTAATCATACTAACATCCTGTTACTATGCATAAATACAATTACAGATGCACTCATTAAATTATATCTCTTTCTTATTCATTTATTTCTTTGAAGAAAAATAGATAATGAATGCTTGTTCCATCATTGTAGGAGACTCTTTCTGAAAAGAATATTTTTCATTTCTTTGAATTATATTCAAGCTTAAATTTGTACACTATATTGCGATTCAAACTGAGAATTTGTGTGTTTTTCATTAAAATTCCTTTACTTAAACATCTGAAGATATAAGAAAATATTGAAGGTATTCAAGCAGATAAGAATTCTTGAATATGCTTTTAAACATCTTAATTGTGATTGCCGTTTGAGCGTTTTTATGTCCTTTGAGGAAACATCAAAAGCAGCTACTTTCATCATGAAAGTTGTTTAAAGAGGCAATTTATCCATCTGGAAAACGTCCGAAAAGCTTTTTCCGTAATATTTCTGGTACACACCACACACAGAAAAAAAAAAAGATTTTTATCTGAAAAATACGTCATAACTTTGTGGAAAAAACCTTTTAAGTGTTTTCCATATACAAAATTTGTGTTATTTGAAGCATCTTTATGTGTACCTTTAATGATAAAAAATAATTTGTTATGGTGTTTTCTGAATGGATGTGAAAACGTTCAAGTGAGAACCACGATTGAGACGTTTAATTGCATCTTCAGAAATTCCTTTTCTTTTTGTTTCCATTCTAAGAATAGATTTTATTTATAGATGGAAACAAAGATGGCATTGTGCTACACTTGAATAACTATAAAAACTGAAATAAGCTACTGTTTTCCAATCAATTTACTTATATATCATTGCATGCTTGGTCTCCTACGACGATAAAAAAAAATCATGTTTAGAGAAAAATTTGCACTTTTGTTTTAGCAAGAAGTCTTCTGTACAAACTGAATTCAACCATTATCAGTTGAGATATATTTGTATTCATAGATTTTTTTGCAACATGAATCATTTAAATATTATTGCTTTCAGCACATCATCTCGATGACGTTTTTCATGCTAAGATATTTTCAACTTATTATTATTACGGTTGATTATTTCAATGACATATTATTGTATGTTGCGGAAAACCATAGCTTATCTTAGTTGTTGTAATTATCACATGCAACTCAATCTACTTCTTTTTAAAGCCTAATTTTTTCACGAGAATTTATTTGTTACGTTTCTGTATGTAAAAGCAGATTATGATTAACTGCTACTAGGAATAGTCAAAAAAACTTCTTTTTTAAAAATGTATGCTCTATGAAGCAGAATAAAATACAGAAAAAGAGAAGTTAATTGAGGAAGAGAGTCTTAATGAGGCAACAGGGAAGTTGTTGATCTCAAACATGCTTCACTACACAAAGAAATTGTTTAATCTCGAAACCAATTTCTTTTTCTGTCTAGGTTTTATGCGATTTCACTATTCGTGAACCAAATCATCCAAAAGAATCTCATCGTTATACAGTTCAATGTGTATTACCATTTAATTTATTTAATCAACAATTATTTACATACCTCTATTTTTGGCTTATAATACTTTCTTGTTTTAATTTCATATCAATTGTTATATGGCTTTATCGTATGTCACCATATCATAATTTTCATTATTTACAGCGACGTCTTAATTTACAATTTATAAATGATGAACATAGCAATGAAATTGATTTAAAACGTAAATTTATTTATCAATATTTACAAGGTGATGGAACATTTATGTTACGTTTAGTTGCCTCAAATGTTAGTGATTATGTATGTAGAAAAATAGTTGTTGAACTTTATAAAGTTTTTTATCGATCATTAAAATCACGTACAATTGGTCGTGAACCATTATTTAAACCAATATTGAATGATAAGCCTGATAATGATAATGAAAACGATGATGAAAATAATAAACAAAATGATAATGATGTTGTTGATGATGATGGAAGTACAGATCAAACTATTGCAGCTGATTTTCCACCCATACCTAATCCTCGACAAGGAAAAATATTTGTTGAACGAGAGACACTTCCGAAATTACCATCAGATTTAACTGATACAGAACAAAATGAATCGCAACAGACTGAGTCTAGTTCAACGCCTACAAATGTTACTAGTAGTCAAACACGTTTGCGTAGTTCTTTGATACCACTTTTAAAAGATACTCGTCACACATCCGACATACAAGTTGAACCTTCTGATACAACAACTTCTCATTATAAAAATGTTGAATTTAATCTCGAACCAACTACAATACTTTCATCAACGATTTCTTCACCTGCAATGCCATCTCTTCATCGTCTTCCACCATCGCCCTATGCAACAACATATTTAACAACGAAAAAAAGAAATGAACATGAATTACCTTATATTGATGATAGTACTTCGAGTGGTTCCACTTCGGGTCGATTGACTAGTACTACTGTTGTTCGACAAACAGAAAAGCCAACAACAACATTAGCATCAACAAGTATCTTTTTTCGACGGAGTCATGATGTATAGTTTTTGTTTGCTTTCCTCTTTTTGTTCTTTGTTTTTCAGCAATTTTGTTGTATGTATACAGTGATAATTGTTGTTCTTGTTGTTTCTTATTTTTCTATGAAACTAAGCTAAATATTTCAGGAAGATGGCATGATTTAACATTGTCTGTCATTTATTTCTGTGCTTTTGAAATATTTGATTTCATATATAATATAATAGATAACCTAATTAATCAATGTCTCATTTGCTAATGGATAGAAAAAAACCTTATGTCTCTTTGTTTTATGAAATATCTGAGTTGAATATATTTTGATACTTGTAAACATGGTAAGTATGCAGTTTGGTCATCTTCTACTTATTATAAAATAGAAGTATTTCGTTCGTTTATTGATTGGTGACTATTAAAAAATATTTATTCTTCCTAATTACTATCCATTGTAAAATATACGTAATGTATTCTATTGTTCTTTGAATAACTCTTGATAGGAGCGTCATACAGATCTGCAGTTTTCACCATCCAAGAGAGAAGACTTGAGATCTTTGAAGCAAATCAATATTCGACTGCTCAACAACTGACCAATCATGTCAATTCTTGGTAAAGATGTTGAAAAACGAGATTCTGAAGCTATTTGCTTTCGATTTAGTCTTTTTTAATAGGACTAATCGATAGAAAGGATTCTTCCCTGTCGACCTTATACAAGGCCAACATTGCTAGTTTGTTCCATTTGAGAGTTATAAGACTTTTCTTGAGACTTCCGATTTTAGTCTATCGACGCGTGATCCCTCGGAAAAGCAGCTAGACAGAGATAATTCATCATGCTGAGACGAATGGTGATATTTGTTTTTAGACTGGAAATTATCTTAATATTTTCGAAATGTTGACTTCGTTGTTACATGGGAGCTAATTGTAGAGTTTCATAAATATTAAGATAACAGCGTCAAATAATTTTGAACCTAAAAACAAATATCACTATTTGACTCATTATGGTGAATTATCCTTGTCTAAACGTTTTTTCTGATGATCATTGGTTGATTGGTTGAAGTCAAAGGTCTTAAGAAAGATCATGTAGCTCTAGAACGGAACAAGCTAGAAATGCTGGTCTTGTGTAGATCGACGGAGAAGAATTTTTTCTATCGATTAGTCTAAATCGAAAGAAAAATAGCTTCAGAATATCGTTGTCAAAAAGCTCGACTAATAACTCACATGAGTAGTCAATTGTTGATGAATGAAATTTCGATATACTTCTATGACTTCGAGTCTTCTGCATTGAATGGTGGAAATCACAAGCCTGTATAATTTTTCTATTAAAATTTATTAAAAGAAAACAGTGGAGCACATCATATTTTGAAAATGATTAGTCAAATTTCTCTTACACTGTTTTAAAAATATTGTAAGACACGATTTCCATCATAAAATGAATTTAAAAGATCGGACGAATATTCATACAATGTAATTCACTATATAGGATGCCTTTATATTAATATTTAAATCAGCTAGGCATCAAAATTGACTTCTTTGTGTAGTGTTTAAAATCAATTAGAATTTGATCTCATCAATTAGATATTGTTGATAAAGAAACAACCAATCAGATCATTGCTGAACTTATTAATAATGTACGGCAAAGTTTACTTCATTATTGAGATCATATTCTCGAAAATATATTTCTTAATGTAATGACAGATAATAGTCAATTATTAATTATGTTAAAGGATTTTATTTATAATCATTAATCATCAATTTTATTCTCCTATCTATTCATAATTTCGTTCATCTATTGAGCGACAGCATTAGTTAGTCTATACAAACAAATTATAGCACGTACAGTTTAATATGATTCTTATTGCGGTAAGATAAAACAAAGTTTCTGTGTCTGCACAGATCAAAATGATTTATTTCACTGTCGATGTATCTGATAGAGTCACGACGTGAATGACATATTATGAGATGGCAGGTTTAAGTATTGGGCTCAATGAAAGAAACTTTCGATGCTTTGCAAAGTTCTCAGTAAAATATTTTTGATTGTTGTTTTTTCCCCTGCTTTACCCGTTTATTATGCAGTTCTTTCTATTTTGCTTGTATCAATCTATATAACTAACATAACGTCCTTTTAACATGGCAATGATAAGAAGACGATAATAATAGATTTTACAAGAAAAAAATTATACAATTCCATAGAATTCAAAGAAATACATGAACACTCAATTAAAGATAATAAAACATCTTTTCAAGCATTACATGAATATACTCGTTCTGTTGAAATCTTTATAATTTTATATTAAATAATTTAACTAAATATATTTGACAATTTTAAAATGTGATCATATTTGTAATAAAATAGTGTCTCTAATGTTTAATAAATTAATCAATCACTTAAAAGTTATTGCATCAAATGGTACTATTAAAAATGACAACAGTTGAAACAACGAAAGAAATGATAAATAAATTATTGACTGTCAACGATTAGATATAAAACTATGAACTCAAGTTGATGAATAAAATTCTTTTACATTAATAATATAATCAATCATCGATCATTTTTGTCAACATAAATGTTGTAATATTATTTATTTATCATTGTTTTATACCAATAATGTATTTATTTAAAAAAGAAAGATTAGAAGATGAGAAGAATGTTATATAGTTTCTTTAGTGATCGTGGCATCATTTATCTTTTCATTATATGAATATTTAATTTAATGAAATTATTCATATAATTTTATCAAATTCTAATGGATCATTACGTCAAGCAATAATAAATCAATTAAATTAATAAAATATTGTTCTATAGTTTCAATCAGAAAATTTCAATTAACAACTCGAATATTTTTTTATATAGGATTCTAATCAATCATATTTATTTTCATTTGATATTTTATCTATGTCAAGCAAAAGTATCTCTATTCAATCATTTATTTTATATTAAAGTGAAAAAACATGATAAACAAATTCAATAAACAATATATTAACTCAAATTATTTTCCACTATGTACATTTAATATCGGCTGATAGATGTGATAGTATAATTAAAAAACATTTAACTGAATTTCAACCAAGTTTTAAACGATATTTAACACATATTCAAGAAAATTTTATGAAACATATTCATTAGTTCTAAATGAATATCTATCAATAATGGCATCAGACATATGTCGATTGATCATTGTACAAGAGTCAAAAAAAAATTAAAACGAAATTTTTATTTGCTATGCAAACTATTGCGTTACTCAATTTAATTTTCATCGTTCAAAACAAGTTTTTTATTGAAGATATATTTGAAGAAATTAACAAAAGACTAAAAAATATAATTGTAAATCAAGATAAATTTCAAACAGATATTCTAAAATTATCATATAATTGTAATTCAATAAATAAATTACTTACGAAATGCGTAACGAAGTTTTCTATGCTAGAAAAGAAAACTTAATGAAAATGACAACAACAATAGTAACAAAGACAACAAGTATTTATTCTTGGAAAAACTTTCGAACTTTTCCATCAAATATATATATTTAGTTTGTAACAAATAGAAAAATATTAAAAGAATGAAAAATATAGATACTCGACTATACAGGGTGTTTCATAAGTTTTGAGGCTTGCCAAAAATTAATACATATGCAAACAAAAAGTGATTTCGGACCAAAGGTATTTATATAAAGTTTGAGTACTCCTGACGGCCTTTCAAATGATGTATGATTAGATGAGATCTCATTTTGTAATAATAAAGATATACGAATGAGAATGTTGAGATAAATTTTTCCAAATCGACCAACGAAATATTTTATTAAAAAAAGGAAAACACTCTTGCTTATAAAAAAAACACACTGATTTAATAGATAAAATGTAGTTTAACTATCATGTATCTGTTCCTCGCTAGCTTTTATCACTTCACCAAGTCTGATAAAAATTTTATCAATCATTTTTCTACAATCATCACAAGTTATTTTTTCCATTCTTTGGTCAGTCTAGTTTTTAAGTGCTCAAAACTCGCAAACTGTTCTCCTCGTGGTTTTTCCTTTAAAATCTCCCACACGTTCTCAATCGGCCAGACATCGGCAAACATTGCTGATAAAAAATAATTCGTTCTGCACTTGGTACGCTGTTTTGTGTTACGCACATCATATGTTCATATATTTTATCCAATTCATCCCAGTCACTGAGCGTATAGCTTGGTTGAACATGTGATCAATTATTCATGACTGGCGTTGAATAAATGATTAAGATAAATAGTTACTGGTCCTGTCCCACTGTTATTTATGTAAGATAAATATAGTACTTTATTTGAAAATCTTTAAAAAAATTGTGTTGGTCGATTTGAAAAAATTTATCTCAACATTCTCATTCGTATATCTTTATTATTACAAAATGAGATCTCATCTAATCATACATCATTTGAAAGGCCGTCAGGAGTACTCAAACTTTATATAAATACCTTTGGTCCGAGATCACTTTTTGTTTGCATATGTATTAATTTTTGGCAAGCCTCAAAACTTATGAAACACCCTGTATGTAAGTAACTTCATAATACATGAAAAAAATGTGATGCAAATTTTAGTTTTATAAATCTGAAATTTTTAACTTTATATTATGTACAGTCATCAACAGCGCAGATGACAAAACGTTAACATATATGTATAGAAAAAGTCTACAAAAGAAAAACAAAAAAAAGGAATAATTGATTATGAAACAGAAACTATATCCTGTACTATAACAACAAATATATAATCATGAATTGACTAATAATCATAATTTGGTCATACTTATAATAATAATCATATTTTCATAATAATCAAATTTAAAAATATATTAATCATAAAAACATAATTATTATCTTATAACATATAATTGCCATAAGAAAATAATTAACTAAAGTCTTAATGTATCTCATCATATTGATGTTAATGTTTATCTGAAGCCTGATTGAATTTAAAGTAATTCCATACGAAACTAAAATTTATGTTACATTTTTTTGTTCTTTATTTTTTTTCATGCATTATTAGGTTAAAAGTAATGGAGACCAGAATTTCGACCCACGGAATTTTCGGCCCGGACTTTCGGCCCATCCTTAGAATGATCTCATTGACCCCTAAAAAACAATTTAATTTTTTTAATTAATTGCTAGATATCGTAGTGCTGAGCAGGACGACCTGGTGCTGAGCAGGACGGTGTGGCGTTCAGTGTTATGGCGCAATGTTGAGCAGAATGTCATGGGTGTGGGTGTAGGTGTAAGCTTGTGGGGTGCTAGTGTTGGTGTAGACGTATGTGGTATGTTCGTATCTTTTTTGCGTTGATCGGCGTCCACAACTATGCCCACGCCCATGTCGTCCTGCTCAGCAACACGTCTTCATGCTCAGCACCACGTCGTCCTGCTCAGCACCACGTCGTCCTGCTCAGCACCACGTCGTCCTGCTCAGCACTAGGATATCTAGCAATTAATCAAAAAAATTAAATTGGTTTTTAGGGGTCAATGAGGTCATTCTAAGGATGGGCCGAAAATTCCGTGGGCCGAAATTCATGTAACCCAAAAGTAATTAAGAATGATATAGTAAAAATATTTTTTTGTTACGATACTTTTTCACTTCGATTACGAATTTCCATCGTTAGGTGTTATTTTCCAAATGTACTCTTACCACCTTCTTTTAATATTTGATTATCTATTTTTAAAATTAATCAATAATATATTGCTTGAAATATGATGGCATCATGGAACAGTACCCACCATGCAGAAATTGGAAAATCAACAGCTATTGAGTTGATATTCACGGGAATTCACGACAAGTCTGCAATGAGAATAGATTGAATCATAGTGACACAATTCTATTGAAGGAATGAGAAAGATTGGCACATCAAATTTCAATTCAGGAACTCCAAGAAGCAGTGAATTCTACTTGATTTTCTTGAGTTATTTGAGTTTCGAAGCATTCAAGAAATTTTCCAATGAGGTGACTTGAAATACTGCCATACACAACCCTAATGACGAAGTTACAAATACTGTCACATATAATTCCGATGTGGATGTTTCCCAATACTGAATGCTATTTGATTTACTTGAATTTCCAATTTCGATGGCGGTCGATATATTTTTTATTTCTGCATAATTCAGCAAAGGCTACACGGCTAACATACTTAAATGTTGACCGGATAAAACCGATGTCAGTTTGAGAAATGTTACATGAAAATAAAGATAATTTATTTTCATGGCATATTTATTTAATATCAGCGAACCCTATCGTCTTATTTAGTTATTGCAACAGAAGCATCCAATCATTTTTATATGTTGCTATTGGAAACACTAAACAAAAATATCTAAGCCAAATAAAAAATAAAATAAAAGATTTACGTATATTAAAATGCTTTAATTAATCTTTATTTCAACGTGGTATTTATTTGTTGGTCAGCACCAACCAAATAATTGATTTGTTACAATCAGCATTCAGCATTGTATGAATCTTATTAACGTCCAAGCAAGAAGAAGAATTTCTACTTTCTACACATTTTATCGAAATTAAAAAGCTTGCTGAACATGACGTATTTTCTGACAAATGGACGCCAGGCGTCAAAACGTTTCTTGTTCGAAAGAAACCTGAGCCATAGCTTAAAATCATTTGTTTTCTTAGCTCCCAACAAGGTTACATGGTCAACATTCATTCATGCTACATGGTTGATTCTTATGCTCGTAGGCAAAACAAAAGTGTGCTTATTTATTTTAACCACGCCAATCATCAAATATTAACATGCTTTTACTTGCGCTACAGGTTTCAAGAAAGAAACCATCTATTATTGACAAACATAGTTAAGTTTTCATACAATATGTAGAACCAGTCATACTTGCTTTGGTAAAGTCAGGAGAACAAACATGATGAAACCCATTCATCATAGGTATAACCGTCAAAATTTTACATACTGTAAAACCTTTTTTTGTAATGCTTTTTCTTTTATTTTATGTTGTTTTTTGATAAAGAATACATGTTGAATATATAAAGTTATTTAAAAAAATTCTATTCTTATAAGCAACTAATCGGCACGTGATTTCATTATTTTAATGTTGTATGGAAGACCAATATCAATCATTATTGTTTGTATTATTTCTAAAAGTGATTTCTGTGATACATTTTTTTCAAACTACTGGCATTATTATCGTATCAATTCGAAATACCTTCTTATATGGTTAATTTTTATAAAGTCTAATTTCAACGCTTTTGATCATATGCTTCTACTAGATAGAGAAGATATTGATCATGATAATGATGAATAGGATTACTGTTTGAACATTTTCTTATGTGAGTTTTTCATATATTATTATTTTAAAAGCATCAAATGATATACCAGATAGATTTATCGGTACGTTAACTATGTGTAATAATTCATTGAAATGTCTGCTCAATAATTTGTAGTCAACATTCTTTCATTCATCAAGTATTAAATCAAATTTCTTTATTCAAAACTGATAATCTCTCAAGAAAATCAAATACAAATTTCAAGCAATGCTGGCAATATTCTATAATGAATATTATGATTTCCATTACACAGGATACAATAAGAGAACGCAGATGTGAGTCCACAAAACTATGGATCTACAGTTTTGTCTAGGTAAGTATCAACTAGTATTAAAGAATTTTTAATACAAGCTTTTTGAAACCGATAGTATTAATTGTTTTGAATGATTGACAGTCAAGTGCTGCAAATTCAATACAAACAATTTTAATTTCATCCTTAAATTGATCTAAAATATCTCATTCAGTTTTTCAAGATGCATAAAATTGAATGATATTTGTTTGAGCATTGGAAACTGTCGTTTTTCTATTTTGACAACTACAAATATGCTTAGATAGTGAATAAATAAGTAAATCTTCATATTGATTCCATAGAAGATATTCGTGTTTTGATCATATGTCGATAAATACAACGAAGACTATTTCATACAAATGAAGATTTTACTGTTACTGTTAGTTTGACAAATTTTGTTTATCAATTAATTATTTAATTTCTTTTTCTATTAACATCATGTTCATTTCAACTAAATGAAAACTTTTAATTTATTAAGCATCAAGCGATGAGAAAATGAAGAATATGAAATAACGGTACGTTGACTTTTTTTCTAAGTTGAATCAATAAATAATTAAAACCTTGATGTTTCATTGTGTTCAAGTACACAAAAGGTGCCAGATATTGGTGGAAAAAAAAACTCAGGCCTGGATATAGCAGGTTACGCGTCGAAAGTTTTATTTTCTGTCGAATCCGAGTCGTCCAGGTTCACATTTTTATGGATCCAATGCTTCCTAGATATAATACACCTTTTATCTATTGTTTTTTTTTCTCGAAAGGATTGATCATTCTCATGTATATGTACTGAACCATTTTTTTCTGAATATAGTCAAAATTTATGCATGAGAATTAATTCGTGTTCTATTTAGACTTCGTTCAATAATTTTATCTAAATGATTAAATACCGTTATTTTTCTTTTTTGATATTCTATAAGAAACATCAAATATTATTTCTTTCATAATTGACCTGAACATGTTTAAAAATGATTATATTCTTAATTTTATTCATCATCGTTTATTTAAAATATGTACATTAACACATGCTTAACAAATATTAGAATATATAATAGATAAATTATCTGATCAATCGATCAAATATTTTATATCTATTTACTTACTAATCAAAAGAATCTTCACATTCAAGTAGATACTTGATTATATATGATTAAAGTTATAAAAACTGTTTGGAAATGAAATAGAAATAATGTCCAACAAAAAAAAGGTAATAAAATTTTCGACGAGTATTGTCAAAAAGCAAAAGTCGACGTTAATTGTCGGTTGCTTAATTTCGAACAAAAAACATTCATTAAAACAGCAAAAAAATCAAACAAATAAATGTGGAATAAAAAAAATAATGAAATCTTTCTTTATTTACTGTTCGTTTTTTATCTATGATTATAACCATGCTTTTAATATTAATGAATTACCATCTTTAGTTTTCACACATATTCGTTGATTTGTATTTAATGTATGCATCCAAGTAGGAATTGAAAAACAATCTTGTTTTATTGGTAAAGTAATTTCAAAATAACGAAGATGAATAAATCCTTGTGAAAAAAATTCAAATTTTTCACATTGACGGAAATCATCAGTTGCTCGATTTGATGTATTTTTTATTAATAAATAAAATTCATTAACATTTGGAAAATATTGAGTTATATTGGATAAATTTTTTATCTGAATTGAATCAATTGTTATTTTTAATCGAGTAATTGATAGAATAGATTTTGGACAATTCTCAATAGTTAATGTTTTACAAAGTGAATTTTTTATTGAAAGTGATATTACTTGTGGTAAATAATCAAGTAATTGACAACAGGAAAGTAGTGAATAATTACAAAGTGATAGTGAACGTAAATGATTTGAACAAATGATTATTGTTGGAGGTAAAAGAAGTACTGTATCAAGTTTAAGATAAGTTAAAGATGGAAATTTAGTAAAAAGATTTGTTATGGATAATTTTGGAGAATAATTATCAGTACTGGAATGTACAATAAGACTTTGAATATTTAGATGTGACGGGGAAGATTTCATTGAAAATTCATGATCGATAACATCTACTGATGTCGATAAATGAGAACTCGTATTAGGTAAACTATAAATCGATACATGTTTCGAAGCCGTAGAAAAATATTGAATTGTTATGTTCTTTTGTAACCAATATGCACTGGAAAACGTTGTTTTTAGTATAGAATTGAAATCAATATCTAAATAAAATGTTTCAAAAATCCTTTTTATTAAATAAAGCGTTACTTAAGGAGTATAAAACCGAAAAAAAAAGGTTTTCATAAAATTTTGGGAACCGGAATACTGAGCACGGATACTTAAGAGATTTCTTTTTCAAGATTTCTGAAGAATGGCTCATCCGAAATATTTGAAATAGTTCGGCTAGATAGATATCAATGAGTCGAGCACAAGTTATCATAGATTCCAAATCCTCCCGTCTAGGAAATATATAGGTCACAAGGGCTAAAATCACTCCATTTTCACAGCCGCAATAAGTCCAATAGAGCTGAAGCTTTTTGTTTTCTACAGATACTAAACATTGTTTGGTATGGCTGCTTTTCTTTTATTTCTTCTTATCTCATCCCATTTGAATAAAAAGATCAAAACACTAAGCATACCTCTAAAACTACATGCCTATTTTGTAAAATCTGCCAAAAACTAACGATGTGAAATTTTTGAAAAGGAAAAAATATAGGCCGCGAAACAATGTCCAATAGCTTTAGAAAAAAAAATAGTTTCAGCTCGATTGAACATATTGTGTCGGCAAACAGCAGTGATTCTATACTTTTTTTTTAATGTAATAATTGATTTCTAGAAAAAACGAAAAGCAAATATTTCTATATGTATCAGAACTTTTTCTTCTATATTGGAATGAGATATAATCATTATCATTGAGAGAATTTCGCATACAAAGAATAATCGTAGCACAAATTTTTCTCTTCTAAATTTTGAGAGTTCGAGTTTATAAAAGCATTAATTAACAACGAAAAACTCTCATTGTTATGGCATTTGACAGATGACACTTCGAAATTATATAAGTGATGAAAAACCAACGATCGAAAAATGTTTAATTTTAACATCCGGAAAGAGCATTACGTTAATCACGAGAACATTCAGCACAGAAAATTTAAGCATGCAAAACAGATAAAGGTATATATGACATCTATTGAAAGATTAATGAATGTATGCAAGTGTGAATATTAGTCTTCTCTTCATTTCCATACGCACATTCAAATCCATTAGCCACACGCTTTGCCATTACTTTTTTTTGCGTGATTAGCTTTCTGGTGCTAAAACTTCCGTATTCATCGTTCATCAATCCGGAAATTTTATACCAAATTAAATCTTATTCCATTCTTAAATAATGGTTTATGAGTAATTTTTGAGATAGATTTTTAGAAATATTCTGTGGAACCGCAATAATAACTAAACTATGTAACATTTTGTTCTTGTAAAGAACATCATATCAAACACAAAATGATGAATGAAAGAAAAAGTTTAAGATAATTTCCAAGAAACAACAAGACAGCATAAATCATTGTTTTTTGTACTATTCGTTTCAAACAGTCAAACGCAGATGAATCATTCTTCTTCCCCATGCATCGAATTGCTTGGAATGAATAGAACGAAAGAAACCTTTTTCTTTTGATTAGCTTGTGTCTGATGACGCAGTTTACAAGCACGAAGTCAATACATGTATTGACCGAAATAATCAATGAAAATTTTAGATAGTTTAGTACGCTCATGATTTCATTATTCAATTTCATACTATTGAGAAATACTAATAATATAAAATCATACCTGATGTTATTTTTATGTTCTTAGCTCAATTTTAAAACTCTTATCCGCTTTTTTTAAAGGAGAAATGGATATTGCGCATAAAAATTAACTTATGTTTTTTTTTGTCTACGTGTGTATAGTCATTAGTAAATATGTCAATCATTATCTTTATTTATAAGACAAAAAAAAGCATTGTATCTCTCTCTCTCTCTTATGCACTGATTCTTGGTATGTCATAGCATTTGTATTTCATAGAATTTAATAATTTTTCTAATGCAAAAACATAAAAAATTGTTCTAATTAATATTTAACTAATAAATTTCATTTTCAACATACTAAAATTCAGTTCAATTTTCATTATTAATTTTATTTATAAATATAAATTCACTTCTCACGAATAGTATTTTTTCCCAATTCTCTATATATGAAAGAACAATTCTAAGCACAATAAATCTTTTCTAGTCTCTCAAAATATCATAGAATTGATAAATTTATGATACTTTTATTTACAAAAACAACATAAAATGGAATATGATAGTAACAGATCTAATAATGTTTAAAAATTAAAAATGAGTTAATCTTACCTTCATTCTTCTCTACAGTATATGCATCAAATTCCACCTTTCTTTTAAAACGATCACTTGTAATTCCATCAAGTTCAATATTTAATTCAAAATGTATAGTTCGATTATCATTTCGTTCTAATGCTTGTTGCCATAATGAACCATTAGCATATGGAAAATATTTATTGATATATATATCTTTTGTTGTTAATAATTGAAGTGTAGAATGAAATCCAATATCTAATATAAATTTAAAATGTATTAATGAATAAAGATTTTCAATTATTTTCATAATTATATTATGTGATATAACATTATCATTTGATGTTAAATCTTTTCCTTTAATTGTTAGATTAAAATGAGTTAAACAAGGTACTTTCCACCAAAGATGTTCATAAGGATATATATCATTATTTATATCGTATAGTGAAGAACAACCAATAGTTATATTTAATTTTTCAATATTTGGAAAATGATTAAATACAACTAATAAATCATTAAGACATTTTACCGATAAAGTTAATTGTCGAATATTCTTACATTTATATGTTACAGAACGAAGATTAAATTCATATCTGTTTAAATTTAATTTTAAATTTTGAAATGAATTTGATGGAGAAAATAATTTTCCACAAATAAATTCATCAAATTGTACAGGCATTGATGATAAACGATCTTCGGCAATATCAATAATTAATTGACGTAAAAAATACATTGTATTAAAACGCCAAGATAAATTTTCCAATGTTTCAATATCAATTTGATGAAATATAAGTTCACGAAGTAATGGAAATTGTTGATCAATTTTATTAAATTTTTCTTCAAAAACTTTTCCGGCATTTAACATTGAACAATTATTTATGTATAAATAATAAACATTTGCTGATAAATATGGTAAATGCTTATTAATTAAATGATAAAAATCTTTATAAGATAAATGAGACAAGAAAATTTTTTCACGATATGAACTAATAGTTTTATTTATACGATTATTTAAATTTAATAAACTATCAAGAATATTCACTTGAGATAAATAACGACACATGAATAATAAAATTTCATCGGGTAAATCTTCAAAACAAGTTTGTTTTGACACGTCCTTATGTATTGTTGAAGACATCATTTGTTTTGAACATTAAATTAATAAACGTAAGTTATATATTATCAATAAAGTCATTTATGACCCATTTAAAGTAAAACAAATGAAGAAGATATGTCAGTAATTTCTTTCTTGCTGTTTTCATCTATGTAATACAAACATCCAACAAGTCTTCTCGTCGATAGATGACACTCATGAGTTGGAAATTTCATATTTCATGAATATAAAATACGTATTTGATTCATTAAATTTCTTTTTAATTTTGACTGTCATATGCATGAAAATATTGAGCAATTTTTCTTGTATTTATACTTGTCTTTGAAGAATACAGGATTATGCTAAAAGGGAAAGTAAAATAAAAATAAATAAAAGATATCTTTTTCAGTCACGAAATATATTCTATTCTTGGCTCATTTTCTTGTTGTTTTTCAGAGGTATGTTCAGATTTCCGAAAAAGAAAATTACAGAAATTTCCGAAGTTTCCATCAACTCGATAACTACATAGCAGAGCAAATAAAATTTTTTTGGAAATATTGGAAATTATAGAAATTTTAGAAATTTCGGAAATTACATGATTTTGGGAAATACTAAACAATTTAGAACACAAGTGATGGAAATTTCCGAAACTTCCAAAATTTCCTTTTTCGGAAGTTTGAACACTGCTGGTTTTTCAATAGTGATTTTGACTAGTGCTCAATATTTGTCGTTTTGAGAAAAGGTTATTTTTCTTCTTCTTTTTTCAAGATTATTTATATCATCGTGCTTAACTTTTTATTTTCCACTGGTTCCTGAAATAACCATTAATAGCGCGATTATAAAAACTAAACAATGCATAAAATTTCAAAGTTTCAAAGACATGCTTAGAGTAAACTTCACGAGCTATCGATTGGTAAAAGTTAACAAATCGTTTTGTCTTCCAAAATATTGGACATCAAAAATTTGACAATTTGGGGAGAATGAAAAAAAAATTAAAATTTTCTTACAACAAAATATTCTCTACCTTCAGGCAGTACAGGTCTTTGGAACTTGTTGTGTGATAGAGATTGATGAAGAGGCGCACTAGTGATTAATATAAGTTTAGAAATTCTACTATATTAAGAATAACGGTAATGTCTCTATTATAAATCTCATCACATGAGAAATTCTAATACTATTTCATTTGAATAAAATGTTTTCAGTAGTTATACAATGCCTGAAAGAAAAATAATAGTTGATTATTTAAAAACAATTGTTAAGAACACATGCGTTGTTTCAAAATTAGCTTTTATGTATTGATTTCTTTCATTTTCTATGGCTTCAATCCCATGAGAGATAAACTGCTTTTACTCATTCAATACAGTCGTGAAAGAAAAAAGAAGCAGGATTTCTCGTACCTTTCAATCTTCATTTCCTACCACTGAAATAACTATAACCATTCTATGCGAAGAGTAAGATACCAGATGGTTCTACCTGTATTATTAGCATATTAGAGAAGATAAAACTATTAGTAAGATTATTTTACGAGTGACTCTTCTGGAACCTCTGTGGTTATCAGCATTATTTTTCTCAGTATGAAGATAAAAAAAAGATATTCTTTGAACAATATTTATATTACATGCTTAACATTGCTTTTAAAAATAGTATCAATAAATAAGTATTTTTGTAATGAGGTTTGCATGTTTTTTCTTTTTGACGTTTAGATAATCGATTATCGTTAAAGAATCTTTGACACGCTATCTTTTGACAAGAACGATTTTTTATTAGTTTTCAAGATGAAAAATGAAAAGAAAAGTAAATAAAAATAAATTACACTTCGTCTTTTCTAAACAGTTTAAATTTGAATATATTTAATGGATGAGCAAGAGAACACACTTTAAATCAGTAAGTTCACGATTATAAATATAAATTTCATCAATGGCATTTGAATATGAACTGAGGGAAATTTCTTCAGTTTGACAATTTATTCCGAGACCACTACTACTGAGTAAAATACACATTGGCAAATTATTACTTGCAAATGACGAAACTGTTACTGAATTATACAGATCATCATTAAGATAAAACCGTAATCCATTTTTCGAATTGCATGTCTGAACAATATGAGTCCATGAATTGTTCGGAATAATAGGACCTATGATTGAAATAGTAGTTTCATTTCATGTTTGAACAACAATTTATCCATTTGAATTGAAACCTATCATAGGTAGACACCATACACCTAAACCAATGCTTACTGTTGACAATTAAAAAGGAGTACCTTTCGAAAACGATGGATTAATCTATATAGCAATTGAATATGCTTGATTTTGACCTAGAGTCCAATATTCACATGATTCGAAATCTGTACTTGATGAATCAAAACTAAGTGCTTGATTAACTCGATCAATAATCCATGAAAGACTACTATCACTTTGTTGATCATATGTAGCATTCATTGTATTAGATTCAACATCATTGTAGGTATTGTCAAATGGAGAATGTGCTATCAGACTTGTATCATTAAGAATTTTAATGCTGTTTTTGCTCAATTCGTTATTGTTAATTGATCCAATAGTTCATTCCAAATATTATTCATTGGAGTAACACATAACGTACCTATAGTAACATTTCCGGACAAATGTTGATAGAAATTGCCACTCAATGATGTTCCATCAAGTTTACCAACCAAATAAACATTTTTTTGATTCAGAACAAAATCATAAACAAAGGCCGCATGAAAACAAGCATTAGTAGATAAAGTTGTTGTTCCATTAAGATCATCTGTATAAAATTCTAAAAGTAAGTTTTTATAACATACAACATAATGAAAATATCGATTTAATGCAAGAGCTGCTTAACATTCATTTAAAATAATGTGATCACGAACGAGTACAATCGAATTAAAATAGAGCCACGTTTCTACTGTAAATGAACGATTAACTAAATTTATATGTGGTCCATTAATATATTGTGACATATTATTTTGAAGTAGAATACATTGATCAATATATTCAGTAGTAAATGTTAGTCCATTAACTGCTTCACCATCATATCCATTATCAGACACATCATTTATATTTTTTTCAAATGTTCACAAAGCAAATAGAGTTGCCGGAGGGATGGTATTTACATTAGTGCATGCATTCGAATAACTTGTATTATAATTTGATGGTACCCAAGCTGTAATAGGTACAGTTGTCGTTGTCATTGATGTTAATACTTAAAAAAGAAAAAGCTTAATATCTAGATAAGTTTTGTTTGTAATCAACGTACAGATAATAAAGAAATTGAATGATAATAGTATCCGAAGAAAACAGAACATTAGTCAAACAAAAGTAATGGGGTAACTTTTTTGAGATATAAAATTATATCTTCACCTTTCTGAAAAGATGTGGATATGACAGTGATGGTAGTACCCGCACTAACACTTTACACTCACACCTTCTCAGAAATGTGAAAGTATAATTTTATATCTTAAAACAGTTATCTCCATTATTTATAGAGCTTAAGGGAAGGTAAGAGTGTAATTTGTGCGTACAACAGTGTCTGGAACGTGTCCAATTTTTGTAACATGACCAGAGTCGAACTCTGATATCGACCACTTTTCTTTTTCTCTTGAGGAAATCAATTTCTTAATCCTTTTTTCTTTCTTTCATTTCGTAGTTGAAAACAAAGGATATATTCTTGATATTTCGCAGTTAAGAAAACACGATTATGTGATAGAATTTTTTTTTCTTGTTTGTCTTTCTTTTATGTATACAATATAAGATCTTTCGATCACTATTGAATAGACAGTGCACTCGGTATGCATCATTGTACTATGTCAGTAAATAAAAGATCATGCGATACATAACTTTTTGTTCTACTAAATCCTGTATAACTTCTGAGCGTACTTGTTGCTATTGACGAAATAATTGATGCTGTTGTATCAACTATTGAAAAGTAATAATGAAATAATTTGTATGTAACAAAAAAGAAAATCATAGTATGAAAAATTTATACTTGTTGTAGTTGTTTTACTGTTGGAAATTCCATAAAACAATCCCATTGGAAGAACGATAGAAAATGAGCATAAAAGGCATAGAAACATTGTATATGCAATTGTACATAGTCGAATTTCACAAATTTGTCGATCACTTCTATATGAAAAAAAAATGAAACATCTGACAAAGATTAACGATCGAAAACAATACAATCTGACCTAGCTGTGACAGTTGCTTTTGAAGGTTGATAGTGTCCATGTTGATCGATTTGTTTGTAATATTCTTGAATTAAATTGCATTTCAGATACTGATGCTGCAGGATGCTCTTTCATTAAGCTGTCCTATCAAGATATTGCTTGTGATCGCTCAATGATCTTATTAAAACGAGGAGAAATAACTTGTTATAATCCATTAGAAACATTTAAGTTTTCTATTGAAATGTTCGAATAAAAATGAATTAATTCTTATCATGATCAAAAACATTTAAATTTAATTCTAATTACTATTCGTACTGTTTTAGCTATCGATGCCTATTTTTCTCAATAAAGTTTCTATAGATACGAGGATTGATCTTCCACAGAAAGATGTTTGCTTTGATGATCAATCATTGATTAAAACGTATCTTTACCAAGTCAAAGGAAAAATAAAGAAATGCAAAGGACCTCTGAAAATTTCATATAAAAATCCATACTTGTTGTAGATATCAAAAAGGTTTCCTCTTCATTTCCATGCATGTTAAATTTGTATAGAATAAAAGCAATTGAGCGAGTATTTTAATTAGCCTATCTGTTGAATGTCTTAGTGATGTAATCGAAATCATGCTAGTTGATTGACCGGATTTAGCTTTCAGTCTGGCATATTTCATTATTTTATCATGTTTTCTTCTTATAAAATA
Source organism: Rotaria sp. Silwood2 (assembly GCA_905329745.1). NCBI lineage: Eukaryota > Metazoa > Rotifera > Eurotatoria > Philodinida > Philodinidae > Rotaria > Rotaria sp. Silwood2. Next base: position 39,484 of record CAJNSZ010000086.1, on the reverse strand, counting down.
TGTTTACTGAAGAATTCTGTAAACTGTAGCCTGCTACTATTAAGAATGAAAATTAAAGCATATTCAAATACAGCTTTCACGATTGGATTAAAGTTTGTCATTAGTCGTGATCTCATCATTCAGTCTGTTATATAGACCATTTTTTTTAACAGAATGTTTCTATCATCTTTTCAGAAATGAAAAGCTTAATACCGATTAAACATGAATCTAGACATAAGAATCGGTTATAGTAAATATAATTTATGTTATACAACTTCGATTGTATAGATTTATCTGTTAAGTCAGTAGCTATTGTTCGTCGTCAACTTTTGAAAGTGTACAAATGCAATAAATGTCGTGTTTTGGGTTAGATTTAAACTATTGAAAGATAAATTAAAAACATTTACCTTTTTTAATGTATTATCCGAATATCATTGCTTATGATAACAATATTTTGGCTTCTTATCTATACAATTTGTAGCGTCAACTGTTCATTGTATGATCACTAGATGATGACGAATCAAGAACATGTGTTAATCAATCAATATACGAGGTTCCGCAATTTCACCCATAAGACTATTGCCAATAAGATTCTGGCCAATAAACGAAAGTACGCTGTACTTTTGCCAATCTTAGTATGAATTAGATATAGGTTTTGAAAAATTTCTATCGACTACATTGATAGATTATATTCGTCTATGTCATAGCCATAAATTTTGTAAGTTAATATTGTTTCGTAGCAACTGGGGAAGTTTACGCTACTTTCGTTATTTGCGATATTTTGGTCACCTGAATATAATTTCAATAAAATATTTACTTTCATTTATTAACAATTTTACTGACAGGCAATATGATAATTAACTCTTTGTAAATACTTTAACTTGAAAATTCGTAAATGAATATCAATAAAGATTTGTTTTTCAAAGCAGAGATTAAAAGAGTAACAAGAATTTTTCTGCTACATCTCAGAAATCAATTTCAAAATCTTCTTAAAATACATTTTGTTTTGTTTTTAAGAAATTATCAATAGTAACATTTATTTATTTATGATTGTAGGAAAAAAAAAGAAAACATATATATGTATCAGAAGAAAGAAGATAAATCATTAATGTTATCGGACGTAAGAGATTCTATCATCAGTGAAATATTGCATAGTTTTGACTAGAGATAAAAAGAAATGTTATTTTTTTAATGATCTGACAAGATAAATGAGAAGAACTATATATATATATATAAATATATCAATCGTTTTGAACAGAATTTTAATAAGGATCAATTGTATCAATTTGTTCGAGTAGTTTCGGCATCACCGGTTGTTGTCTAAATTTAATGAAAAAATTCCTTTACAATAAAAGACATATATACTACTTACTGTCCAATAGGGACTGACATAATAGGTGAAATAAAATGAGTATCATTATCAAGTTTATCTATATGAATTTCATTAATCTGTTGTTGTTGAGGTGTAATATTTTCTTTTTGTGAATAATCATCTTCCATTTTATCATCCATAATAACTGCAGCTACATTTGTTTCTACAATTGTTTTTCGTCGAGGACGATCAATAAATATTTCTGAATCCATTTTACATTCTTGTTCAAGTGTAAGAAATGATTCTTCATCATTTGTTGTTGTTGTTGTTGTTATTGCAATTGGCATTGGTTCACTAAGTAAAAGACATTCAAGTCCTTTTAACATGCCTTCATCAGTCATTGGTAGTACTGTTTCTGGTACTGATGGTAATGGTGCTGATATTTGACAACGTATTATAGTTGTATCATCATTCATAAAATCACTATTTGAATCATCACCACTTATTGTTGCAATTGTATTGCAACAAGTAACAAATGAATTTGGTGTTTGTTTACTCATTTGATCACGAAATATTTCTCTTGCTTGTTGTCCACAATCCATTGATGAATAAAATTTTGTTACAATATGATCAAATGGTGTTTTTTGTATTTGTTGATCATTATCATAACGATTAATATGTTTAGGTAAATGTTTTAAATGATCAAGTGTTTTATGTACTTGTTCAGTGCGTTCAATTGTTGTATTCATTTGTTCAAGTGCTAATTTAAGTTTAGCAAAATTTTCATCTGATAGTGAATGAGATGTAAGACGCTTTTCAAGACAAATATTAGCTGTTTGTATAAGGTCATTAAGAGTAACTGTTGTAGATGTTGATGATGATGTTTCACTAAATCTTATATATAATTGACTTATTCGATTTGAAACTAAAATATTACAATTTTGTAATAAATTTATTATTATTTTTTTAAAATAAAATGATTTACTATTTTCTTGTTTATTGACAATATCATGTACTTGTTGGCATATATTTGGTAATAAACCAATATCAACACCCATGGATGGTAATGATGTTGATAAACTATGTTTAATAAACCATTCTAATTTATTATATATATCTGAATTAATTCTTCTATGAAGATCTCGAACTAAATTTGAAAATATCTCAAATTGGTTTTCATCAATAATTTGTGACTCATCAAATGATCCTAAGAGAAACAATTAGAAAATAAAATAAAATAAAACAAAATTGGTAAATTACAATTTCAGACTAGATCTAAAAGCTCGTCTCATTAATCCTCACAAAAGTCTTATTTCTATGAACACTTGATACACTCTATAGTGCTTATCGGTATGCATTTTCATTAAAACTTCATGCTCAATAGTGTTGTGCGACTGGATTGGGAGCCAAGCATCAAAAACAAACTATTGGTTCGGATTTTGGGTATGATCTCATACCGGGAGCCGATCCAAAAATTAATATGATCTGATGTAGCAAAATATTTTCATTTTTTCAAAGAGCAAATTTATATTACAGCATAAGAATGAAGATCTGAGCAAATTATTCTACTTGAGAACAGGTCACACATGGAAAGCGATGTTATTTTACTAAAAAAAAATTCGATTTTAATGAAAAATCATCTACAAATGGCGATGAACCATATTATGAAGTAATTAAATACGTGAAGCGGAAAATGAATTATTAAAAAGGTAAACATGTAGTACCGTAATAAAAAGAGCATTCATGTATATATCCGCAATTATGACGTTTCGTATCAGCACTATATTTTATTCTAGGATCATCAGCAACAAGCAAATGTATACATAGCAAAAATGATTAGATTTTAAAAATAGAAAGACACCAAGTGAATCCTGAATCACTGACTTTTATATAGAATTTAAGATGATCCTATTTTTTGTTGCTATTGATGGAAGAAACCATTATATAAAAACAAAAGAGTTTTAAAACTGTACCGTGATTGTGAAAGCATCTATCGGATGTGGACTAGCTTCAGTTCGAATCCGATTGCGAAAAGTTACACTCATGTAGGACACTAGTTCTTAGAGTAGACATTCAATAAAACAGTCGAAACATTGACAACATTTATGAAAAAATATTGATTTGTTAAAAGTGAATCAGAAGGGAGCATCACTTGGTAGTTCTCTTAAGTACTCCGCTTTTTACGTGGTTACTTATTATACACAAGTAATAGTTATCTCAAAAGATGATACTATTTCTAATAGGATCAAAGCAGACTGCTGACTACTGTACTATCCTGCTGGATACTATTGCATCTTCTTAAGTATTATGGAGTGTAACAACTTTTTATAGAATTTCTAGTTTTTAAAGAACTTTAAACTCAAGTCGAAATTCATGTAATTCGATAAAAACTGAGCAATTAGAATAATTTTTTTGTTGTTTTTACCATCAATAATTTGAGTTTTTTCTTTAATTTTTTCTAAATAATTGATTAATTTATATATGCGTTCATCTAATTCATATTTTGTTTTTTCATATTCAATACGTTCACGTTTTTCATTAGCTATTTTACTAAAAAACATCATATAATGTCGTTGTGTATCAGCTTTAATCATACGAATTTGTCGTTTAAGACGTTCTTTTGTTAAATCAACATTTTGAAAATTTTCATTTGTTAAAAAACGTTCTTGAATATCAATTGGTTCTAAACGATGTATTAAACATAATTGAGATAAATAAAATACACAAATAAAATAACGTGATGAACATGATGGAACTGGAATTAATTGAGGCCATGGATATTGTTGATAACTTTCAGACTAAAAAATAAATAAAAATCCAGATTGTCTTATATTGTTAAATTTTAAAATATTTATTTACTAATAATTTAAAATGTTGTTTAACAATGCGATTGAATTCTTGTTGTTTATCAATAGCCATTGGTGGAAAACAATGTGTTGTATCACGTAGATATTGTGTTTGTTGTGCATCAGATAAATATGTTAAAAGAAGAAAATGTGTTACAAGACGAATAAGTTCAGTTGAATTTGATAATTCATCTATTGATATTTGTTGTTGTTGTTGTCCAGTACGATAGCGACAAAATATTGGTGAACATTCAATACCAAGTAAAAGTAAATTTGAATAAAGAAAACGTATTGTTAAAGAATTTTCATCAAGACCATATGTATCCCATAAAGTACCATTGTTTGATTGAAGAATTTGTGTAGCTGGTGAACGACGTGGTGATGCTTTTGGTGTACTAAATCGTACAAGACCACGTTGATGAGATGTTGGAGTTTGTTGTGGACGAATACGATTACGATTTGGTGTTGGTAATGGTGGACGTTGCATTTTATTTGACTTTCTAAATTCTTATCTAAGCAATGAAAAAGAATAACGAGTACAAATGGACGGAGAACAAGTACTTCCGTAAAATACCAAAATAGCAAAACAAACCAATGATTGGTTGGATAAAGCAAATAGCTCGGTCTTCTTATGTTATTATTTTCTCTTTTCTATAATCATTTTTTCAAGTATAGAAAAAAAAACGCAGCCTATGATGACGATAGAACGCGGAGAAATGCTGGCTTCAGCAGAAGTCAATTCCGAACCATCAGAGGATATGTAAGTTTTAAAAGAATATCTAATCATATAATTGCACTAATTAATTGATTTTACAAAAAGAAATAGTTGACTCTCAATTAACAAAGATCACATGAGAATTATTTGTGAAAATTGAAAAACAAAAAATTTTTTACTTTAGTTCTAATCTAACTATTTTCATGATGCATGTTGTTATTAATAGGAGAATATTTTATCATTTAACAGAATGCATCGGTAGAATTAAACAATTTTTGTGACCGATTTATTCAGGATCAATTGTTTCTTTTTTTGGATATTTTTGCTTTTTGCACTTAAAAACTTGGTGATTGTTCATAATTATATTTATTTCCAGCGTTCTCCTCCCGCGAACTTCATGTAAGTTTTTCATAGATAAGATATATATATATATATATTGTGGCTTCTTTGATTGTCCTTTATCTTATATGGTTCTTTGTTGTGATTTGTTGTTGCATGTTTATCGTTTTGTTTGACACGATTCTGAGAAAAAAAAACGAATTAAATTATATATATTATGTATATTTTATTTTTTCTTTATTAATTTTAGTAATCACACATTCAAGAAGTATAGAACGTGTGGATAGTGAGGATAGTAAACAGAAAGGTTTGGTAGCTGTCTATTTTCTTCTATTCTTTAACTTATTTGTTTGGAATAGCTGCTCCTTCAGCATATTCAATCGAAGAAATTACTGCTCGTCGTCGTGGTAAAAGAGTTGAAGATGAAAAATTACCAAAGAGAGTTCGGTATGAACAGAATGACAAATATTTGTAATTTATATCATTATTATCTTGATTTTTCTTTGAAGGAGTTTCTACAAAAAACAAGACAAACTTATTTCGACATTGGAACGTGCACATCGTCTTAATTCGAATAAAGATAGTGATAATGAAGCTGAAGAAGGAGAAGGAGAAGAAGAAGGTAAAAAAAGCAATACAAAATCTATAGACGAGCCAAAACGAAGACGAAAACGTATTAGTCTTTATACAAACATATCATTATTAGTCAATATCGTAAGTATCAATATAGAAACAACTTGATTATTTATCTTGATCAATAGAAACAAATAAACAAATTAGGAAAAATATTTTCAAAAGATACGTCATACAGTAAAATATGTTTATTTTGAATTCAAAAAGTTTGATCATAAATAATTTACTGCTTTTTTTTCTTTTTATTAACTTTTATTTCGCTTGGAAAAGTCAATATCAATTAATCATTTGAGTTTTTTTTGAGTCATTAAATGAATACGAAATTTTCTAATCTATTCAATGAAATTGTAACATCTTAATATCTTGTGATATTTTAGTTTCTTCTAATAGTAAAAGTTATCGCTGCATTTATTTCACATTCATTATCAGTTATTTCATCAGTTGTCGACAGTGGTGTTGATCTAGCATCAAGTGTTATTCTTTTATGGGCTACACGTGCGATTAAACGACGTGATCCATTTATGTATCCACAAGGTAAAAGATAAAAAGATAATTTTCTTTTAATAACTCTCTGTAAACTAATTTGATTAGGTCGAACACGTCTCGAACCAATATCTATTGTTGTTCTTTCGGTAATCATGTGTTCGGCAAGTGTTCAAGTGATATCAGAATCATTACAAACAACTGTTAATGATATTAAAATGCTTCGAAAATATCCATCAAATAGTTCAGAATATGTACATCCAATCAATATGACAACAATACCTGTGATTATCATGGGTGCAACTATAGGTAATTCAATTCTTTTTTTTTCAGTGAAAGTTTGTCTGTTTAACAGATCATATTAACTTATTTTTAGTACTCAAATTGTTGCTTTTCATATTGTGTTCTCGTGAAACTAGTGAAACGTTAAACGCTTTAGCACAAGATCATCGAAATGATGTTTTTTCAAATTCTATTGCACTTATTTGTGGTATTTTTGGTAGGATATATTTTTTTATAAAAAAAGCTTAATTTAATAAAATTTTTCTTCTCAAGGTTTTCTTGCAAGAAAAAATCCAGTGCGATTTCCAGCATCTTTAGTATTAACCGATTCGATTGGTGCTATTGTCATTTCAATATATATTTTAATAACTTGGGTTCGTCAAGCAAATCGTAAGTTTGAGTTTATTATCGTATAAATCATTAATCGTTGTACTTATATAGATCAAATAAAACGTTTAACTGGACACACAGCAAATCCTGAATTTCTTCAACAAATAACATGGATTGCATTTAATCATTCATCGTTAATTTTAAAAATTGATACAGTTCGAGCTTTTCATTTTGGCACAAATTGTCTTGTCGAAGTTTGTTATTCAATATGATGATGATGTTTTTTTTTATTCTACTTTTTTTTAGGTAGACATTGTTCTTCCGGAAGATATGTCACTCAAAGAAGCACATGATATTGGTGAAGAATTACAAAAGAAAATTGAAAGCATTCCTGAAGTTGAACGAGTATTTAAAAAAACTTTTTTTTTGGCTTTTTTTTTAATTAAAAAAACATATCTTTTTTTTTATGTAGGCCTTTGTTCATCTTGATTATGAATGTAATCATAAAGCCAGCGATGAACATAAAGTTGTTTAAAAAAATAATCAATGTTATGCCTTTTCAAAGTTATACATAGATATATATTTGCTTGCATCGTTTTATCCCTGCTTTTTCTGTTATTTAACTGTTTGCATAATCAAATCTGTATAACTTTTTTCCATTTAAATATTTTCTTTCGAGTAATATTTCGTCAAAAGTTTAATTGTAATGAAAACAATTTGTCTCGGTGGCTAGATTATTTTTTGACAAAATAAAAACAAATAATTTGATTCTAGGATATGATTATTTTCATTATGAATGAGAATAAGTCAATCATACAAGGTTAAGTATTCGATTCAAATGAACTTTAAATGGTTAACATAGTAATAATTGTCTTCTTAAGAGAACATCAAGTTTTCTTCTGACACTTCACGGTATTTAAGAGAAATGACGTAACTATCAATATTCTCTGTAGTATAGCTTTTATTTGTAAGCAACATTTTTCTTGTCAATCATTACGTCAAATATAAATTTCTTTTCTCTAAACGTAAAAGTTACTATTGATATAAGAACGAAGTTATTTATTCATCAAAATGAACATGACCAGTTTGTTTGATGAGTAGTGTGTGATGGATGACTTAACGAAGTGAAAATTTTCTTTGCAGATATCTGAATAAAACGAAAACCGAATCGATAAATAAGGAAGCTTAAGCACAGATATCTATGCACGAGAACGATAAGCACCGGATAGATAAGTACGAGATAAATCCAATATGAGATCTTTCAGCATCGAGAAGATAAGCAGATCAAAAACATCGAGGTAGATATGAAGTCTGCTGAAACATTATCAAATGACTGTTGATAAAAAAATGTTTTCTTATGTACTTGTAATAATGATTAATTGTTTTGTTTCTATTCATCAAAATTTCTAATTACACGAAAGTTAAACCTATTCTACTTGCTTATTCAAATTTTAATATTTGATTTCAGAACATATATATTTAAAAGATCAAAACCGAGGAGATTCTGAACGAAATAATTGAAAAATAGGTCGAATCGACTCTGAAGTCGAATGACAACTTTCTTATTTGTTGCAATATCTTGTACATTCATTGACCTTCCAATGGACTTTAAATTTACGTTGTTTTTTCTTTACATGCTTCACTTTTCAGTGCTGGAAATTCACGTGTTTAAGTAGCCGTATTTAAGCTTCCATGCTTAAGTATCGGTGCTCATCGTTCACTAATCTAAATAAAGTAAATATTACATTGAAAAATACTTTACGTGATATTCAATCATGCATGGATAGATAGTTGGATTAAATAAATTTGTTCAATGATCATTGTTAATAGGGCTCGAACAGTCCTAAGTTCAGTGCCAACGAATGAAAGAATTATTCAAATAGATTAAATCCTACCATAAGACATATTTAAATAATTCTTTTGGTCGTAACTGAACTGTTCGAAAACATTTTTTTCTGTTTTCGAGATATCTTTTCAGTAACAGAAAAGAGATTTTTTTAAGATCTGACAGTGCCATTCCGAAAAAAGAAAGCAAGTTTTCTAACTTGTAAATTTTTTTCTCAAAAATAGAACAAATATTGTCAGGATGGATCATTTCAGAGGAGAGAACGTTTTCAACAATGTCTCAAAATAGAACTTGACGATCTCTAGTTATTAAGAAAAGTACATGTGAAGTGAGATTCATTTGAATAAATGATTATGACATCGTACAATCTCTATAATGACATCTTAGAAATAAAGAATTAAATAATATTTTTTTTTTGATTGTGACACGTACTTTCTATTATACCAGAAAGTTGTTATATTAATCAACCAGCTCTCTACTGCAGTCTTTTATTAGCATGATGATAAAAACATAATTAATAGATTCTGTTTAAAAAATATTGTGTAAAAAAGTGCTGTGATAGATGGTCAAATCGTAATATGCTCAAAAATTATAAATTAGCATTGTTAAATGCTTTTTATCTTTGACAAGTTATAGATAAACTAGAAGGTGAGAATATGGTTATAATTTTTAAAAAAAGTTGGATAACTGGAATATGGCCATAATAACAAAGAACATGAAGAATAAAAAATATTTCTCTGATTAGAATTAGATTTTATCATTCTGATCCATATGCAAATTGAAATTAGATAATGAACAAGAGCAGCTGACACTTTAGTCGAGTACTCTTCTATGAGCATCATGTTCTATTCCGTAGAAACGATTCTTTATGAAAAGAATACTATAATATTGAATTACTTAGGGCGTACCAAAAATTCGTGTCCCGCCATTTAAAGGGCCTTGTCGGATGGGGTACATCGGTTCAGAAATAAGAAACAAATATATCATATTGTAGACCTTTTCGAGCCGCATCGAATGGTATATAGTAAATCCTGTTTTCATAGAACTTTGAAGGACCTAGAGTCAATTTACTGATAGATGACTACACATTCACACCCATCATTATTTACACCCGTACCTGAGGACCATAAGTTAATGTTTATTATGGTTCTTGATATTAATTGAAAGCATATGTAAAATATTGTTTCTCGCATGCTACTTTGTAGAGTTTTTGATGGGCTACAACTTCATATACGCACTATCTCCGATCATCTTGTGAATTCGGACGTGAGTATGAATGTGTAGTCCGTCCATCAATAAATTGACTCTAGGTCGTTCAAAGTTCTAAGAAAACAGAATTTACTATATACCATTCGATGCGGCTCAAAAAGCTCTAAAACATGATATATTTGTTTCTTATTTCTAAACCAGTTCACTCTATCCGACAAGGTCCTTTAAATGACGGGACACGAACTTTTGGTACGCCCTAAGTATTCTTCCAGTAACAATTGTAAGTATTGGGAAACATTCAATACAATATGATGGTATTTTCGATAAATTTGACTGTACATTCGAATCAGTCATATGTAGCATTCTATTTCTTTTTAGTTCGAATAAAATTGCTCTTGAAATGTAGAAAACTAATTGTATCAAATACTTTTAAATCGACAGAAATATTAATTATATATATATCGAAAGAAATCATATTCATTTCTAAAAAGAAATTCAATATTACTGACGACCAAAAGTTGTCTGACTGAAACAGTATGTGAAATGAAATGTGATATATTACATATATAATGTTATCTAAAGAATGACTTGCTGTTAGCGTCATCTGTCAGCTGTTTGTTTTATTTTGTGAAAAAAATAGTTCAAATAAAAGAATAAACATGGTTATAATAATATATCAATGAATATAATCGTTGAACTATGTACTATAAAGTATCAATTACGAAACAAAGAAAAAACTCTTTTTAATATTTCTTATTGAAGCATCTATGAAATGACTCATTGTGTATCAGACATTGATTGTGTACATAAGTATATGTCTGTATGTTTATTTGATTGTAGGATCAGCTAGTATGATCCTATTTCTAACAAATTATTCGAAATTATATTTTTCTTTTTCTCTTCGAGATTATATTAACGAATATTTATAATAATGGCGGGAGAGTATGATACAGCAATTACAGTGTTTTCACCAGATGGACGTCTTTTTCAAGTCGAATATGCACAGGAAGCTGTCAAGAAGGGATCAACTGCTGTTGGTGTACGTGGCAAAAATATTGTTGTTTTAGGAGTTGAAAAGAAAGCTGTTGCTGTTTTACAAGAAGATCGGTAAGATTACCTAGTCGTGTCAACTTTTCTTTTTCTTTTCTAAAACTTATTTATCGATGTTTCAGTACGGTTCGTAAAATTTGTGTACTTGATGATCATGTTGCTATGGCATTTGCGGGTCTTACAGCTGATGCTCGTGTTTTAATGCATCGCGCTCGTATTGAATGTCAATCTCATCGACTTAATGTTGAAGATCCAGTAACAATTGAATATATAACTCGTTATATTGCTGATTTACAACAAAAATATACACAAGGTCGTGGTCGTCGTCCATTTGGTTTATCAACATTAATTGTTGGTTTTGATTATGATGGTACACCACGTCTCTATTCAACAGATCCAAGTGGTACTTATCATGAATGGAAAGCAAATGCAATTGGTCGACAAGCAAAAACTGTTCGTGAATATTTAGAAAAATCTTATACGGAAACAACATATGAATCAACACATGAATCCATTAAATTATGTATTCGAGCTCTACTTGAAGTTGTACAAAGTGGATCGAAAAATGTTGAAATTGCTGTTATGATACGACATAAACCATTAAAAACACTTAGTCATGAAGAAGTCGAAAAATATATTGCTGAAATTGAAAAAGAAAATGAAATTGAAGCTGAAAAGAAAAAACAAGCTAAACAAATAGGTAGTACAACTACAACACAACCAACATTAACAACACAAACGTCAAAAAAAGAATAGAAAAAAAAAATAAATAAAAATTAAACAAGGCCGAACATCGTGGTGAACAAACTTTTCTTCTTAGACACTTTCTTCTTCTTTTTTTTTTTTTATTACAATTACTGTTGATTCTGTTGTTCTCTCATTCCTATTAAACACACACACACATATAGACAAGAGACACAAGGCTTATGAGTAAAAACTTCTTCATTTCTAGATTATTATTATCGCTCGCGTGTTCGTCGAACAGACATTAAGAATACCAAGTAGGTTGAATAATTCAAGTTTATTTTTCTAAGTTGTACTGATCTCTAATTTATTCATCTTAAAATAAAAATATTATTCATTGTTGTCATACTAAAATTTGATTAATAAATTTTATTTAGAAAAAGAAATAGAATTTCGAACATACTTTCAACTGCTTTTTTTTGTCTAATCTAATTTTTATTATATTATTAAACTTATAAATGAATATTAATTTTTTTATTCATTTGCAAAAAAAAAAATTTTTCGATGGCGTTTGTTTAAGATTTTTACTCTTTCGGTTCTCTACTGAAAGTCCGTCGAATCTAAGTCTGAAAATTTTGAACTCGACATGCTCTACCCCCACTCCAAAATTGATTTTCGATACAGTATATGGCGTTTTCATGAAATTTTCGACTAATGAAAATATATTATTAAAACATTTTCAAGGAATTAAATCTTACTGCGCAAGAAATGTTTAGAAGCCATAGTGCAAAAAAGGGTTGTCATGCGTGTAAATGCTTTTTTTTCAATTGACTTTAAGCTACTCTTAATATCTTCGACAATGTCTTCTAGAAAATCTGTGATTGCTTTGATATTGAGGACCGAATACAAATTTCTCTTCGCTCATTCGAAAGAGAATATATCTATCTATTGAAAAGAAATTTTTTCGGAATTCGATAATTTATGTAAAAACTGATTTCAAGAACGTTTTTATATATTTAACTGAAAAATTTTCTGACGTGAGCATCAAATATGGTTATATAACGTATCAATTAAAAATCCAACTCGAGTCTTATTGAATATGCTTATCTCAAAAAAGTATTTTGGGATTTTTTGTAGGAGGAAGCCTCAAATATGTGTCATAACATAGTTAAGATTTTATATTAAATAACAATTTCTCTAGTTTTCTGTTATATTTTAGGATAGTTCATCTATCATCATGCCTCTATTAGATGCCAATGCTATTGCTCTTCTTCATACACTTCTAACGACAAATTCACTTTCACGTCTTTCGACATTATGTGCATCATTACAAGCGCCTGTTGAACATATTTTATCAATTGTTGCTGCTCATCCATTTGTTTTTGCACGTCTTCGTGCAACTGATACACCTGGTGATGATCGTATTGCAGTTGTACTTGATCTAACCAATTGTACGTTCTATGCACGTCCACCAAATGGTTGTACGAAAGATATTGCTTGTCCCTATTTACATCTATGTCCATCGGTTGTCTTACCTAATCGACGTTGTCAACGACCACATGATTGTCCATTATCACATTCACTTGATACGGAACATAATCGACGTGTTATTATTGAACGTGGTTTAGAAAACTTACCACAAAAAACTCTTATTATGCTTATTTTGGCTTCAGCTGATCCAAGTAAAACAGTAAGACGAAGAAATCTATTTTTATAAAGCATAACATCAATGTTCTTTTGCTTTTTTTGTTTTGTTTATTATTAGTTTGCGGTTTGTCATCATAAACCAAAACCATGCCGAGAAGCAAATTGTGATGATTTACATCTATGTTATTTTTATATGTGTTCACCTCATTTATGCAAATATGGTGATTGTAAAGCTGGACATTCATTAATGACACAACGTAATATTGATTATTTGGAACGTCGTGGTCTTGCACATATTGAACCTATAGATGTTATTGCACTTTTTCGTATTGTTGATGAAAATAAGTAAAATATATTCATTGAATTATAAATGATATTTTATTAAGATGAAATTTTCTTTTTTTTTATTTAGAAAACGTTCTCATTTTTATCGATATCAATTAGAACAGCAACAACAACAACAACAACAACAACAACAGCAGGCACAACCAATGATGATTATGACATTAATGATGGATGAACATGGTCATCAGCAACAACAACCAATGATAATGTTTTGAAAATTATCTCTTCTCTTTTTTTCTTGGTTTTTTTTTCTTTGACAAAGATTCAAGTGAGAATGAATGTTTGACAACTCGTTTGTTTTTTTTTTTGTTTGTTTTGTTAGTTTTCTTTTTTTCCGTTATCTGCTATGTTTTGGTCACTTGTGTGATGTTGTTTTTTTTTTCTGTTTTCTTTTCGCTTCTCTGTCTTTTTCTCAGGTGATCTATATCCAGTGCAATACTCCCAGTAATAAGAACAGAAGAAAAGGATTGACTTATGCATTGCATGTAGTTTATTTCACACTTATTTTTTATCGTGTTTTAGTTTTTTTCATTAAAAAACCAAAACACTACGGTTTGTTTGTTTTGTTTTTTGTCATATGTAATAACACAAAGACAAAAAAAAAGAAATCGAACATTGATTAAAAGACATTCATGAAATTCTAAAAAAAAAGTTATTTTATTTCTCTCCCAAAAAAAAAAAAGATCACGTTGAGAAGCAAAGTAAACTTTAGTAGATAATATATTGTTATTATTTCTTTTCGTTTTTCCAGAAATTTCATTAGTAAAAATAGTCATGGATGATGTAATACGTCTTATTACTCATTTACTTAATACAAAATATTCAATTGATAGAATAGATACAATTACTGATCAGTTACAAATTTCAAAAGATTATCTTTTACAATTAATACATAATGATTCTTATGAAGATTATTTTCAACTATTACAAACATCAAATAATCGTAATCAAGGATCAGAAAAACTAGCTCTTACATTAGATGTAAGTATGAGAAAAAACAAAACAAAAGAAAAGAAAAAACTAAATGTTTTCTTTTTTTCTTGTTGAATTTAGCTCTTTTGCTGTACACATTATGCACAACAGTGTAAAAATGAATCATGTCCATTTTTACATTTATGTCCTTATAATGTAAGACCAATGCATACAAAATGTACCAATAAAACTTGTCCATATGATCATGATATTCTAAAAAGTATTCATAATCGAAAAATTATTGATGCTCGTGGTTTATCTTTTATACCAACACGTATTCTACATGAATTAACTCGAGCAAGTGCTGATCCACATCGATCGGTAAAAAAGAAAGTTATTAACATAATCATATGTATCATTTATTTATTTGATTCATGTAGTTTTGGGTGTGTACTGATCATGGAAAGAAAGGCGGTTGTTCAAGAAAATCTAATTGTGAAAAATTACATTATTGTTATTATGCTTTAACTGATGCTTGTACAAAACCACATTGTCAACATGTAATTAATGATGCTTGTCTTGCATATTTTCGACAGAAAGAGTTAATTGAACAAGAACAAGAAGATATTTTAGATGCTTTTAGAAAAGTTCTTCAACAACGGTATGTTATTTTGTAGAGTTCACATATATTTTTGAAGAAAATAGTGAATGAAAGTTTAAATCGACATTTTATTGATTCTCCGTCCTTGAGCCTTAGCAACCGTGAGTAGAGAGAGAAAAGCTAACAGTCATTGAGTACATTTTTACAGGAACCTGGGACAACCGGTACCCTTTTTTCTTTTGGAGAAGTGATTTAAAACTTTAGAAGGAGAACATCTATTTGTGGAAGCACAGACATACAGAACTTGGTATAATAAGCACAAACTTTGGGAACGGCGCTATCCTGTCGGTCTCCATGCTAGATAAAATACTGTTAGTAACGCAAAAAGACGTTGAATTGCATTAACGACCAGACTTCGACTGTTCTAGGATATTTACAAGTCTTCCTCGAGTTTTGAATGGATGCAATACATATGTGAAAGTTCGATATAGTACAATTTCTTATTTTTTGCGCAGATAAAAATTAATATTCAAAATGCCAAGGATGATGAATAGCGATGCACCGATTTTCTACAAGTCATCATATAACCAGCATAAAATAACATACAATAATCAGGTTATAAATTAATATCAGTGTTTCTGAGTTTATCGTGATACAAAAAAAGGAAAATAACGAGCGAATAGCAACAAGGCAAATCAAAAAATAGAACGCCATTAGAAGAAAAGAAAAAATTTCCGTTTGGAAAGCAGAAGTAAATAGATAGATCATTTCTCTGGGAATCGATTATCATTGGAAAACAACTGTAGTCTGTCAGAGATTTTTTCCTTAATGTGTTTTGTATTAGTATAATGAGGTTAACAAATACATGAGTTTCATATTTTAGCCTCAAAGGATCTGTCTTGACAAGCTCTTAAATTAAAATAATTTTTATTTCGTAGAAAACCAGATTATATTAATAAAGTCAATATATCTAATCAATCATCTTCAACTTCAAAATTTTTAATTTCAAATGAAAATCAACGGTACGTTATATAAAATTAATTCAGCATGTCTAATATAATTTCTGAAAATCAAGATTTATTAAATTTTATGAGATCATTTGTTTTTATATTTTAATTTCAAAATTATTTTCTCTTAATATTTTTATTTACTATTTATCTTACGAAGAAAGCTCCCTAATTGATTCAGACTGTTTTCAGTAATATTTTGTCTAGATGTTGGGAACATTATTCAAAGAAGGTTTGAGCTGATGAAGTTACCTTCGATGCTTATAACCACTATACTCATTTTCTCAACTAGCATACAGTGTATACAGAATTTCAATTCGAAACTTTGCTCGTATACAGTTCTTGTGGTCATTGAAACATTTAGAATGTTTCAATGGTCATGAGAACTATGCATGAGCAAAATTTTGGATTGAAATTCTATTGTTTAACTTTTCTGTATACACTCTTAGAATTTTTTTTGTTGGAAAAATGTCTCAAGCATATGGACCAAATATAAGTGAAAACGGCATGTATCATTTTGAGACCTTCCCTCGCTAGATCAAGATTAATTTTTTCTATAAAGTTCTGATTTTCATAATAATTGAAATATCATCCTATACTTCAAAATGAAGATTAATTATAAAACTCAACATCTCATTTAAATCCTCTACTGAGTTTTAGTATTAATGATAGAAACATTTTCTTTTGGATATTGTTTTATGATTCAACTAGACACTTATTTGATTTAAGACTTGAATTACTTTTGAAAGAAATTCTTTTATACAAAAAAGAGCTATAGATGAAATTTAATAATATGCTAATTCTTTTTTTTAGTAAATTAACAACTAATAAAAAACGCTGTACATCGTCTTCTTCAAAGCGTTCAACACCAATGGCGTTAGCAAGAGAATTATCATCTTATGATGACGTATTCTCATCTAAATCTGACACTCCATTACCATCGCCATTACCTGAACATGATCAAGATATTCTTCTATTAGGTTTTTATGATAAAAATGAGTACGAAGATGCTGAACGTTATTTATCCGATGAAATTGGATGTCCAATTAAATTATTAATATCTAAAAATATCTTATCAGAAAATAAAGAAAAACAAAGGTATTTTCATATTTTTTTCCAAATTTTTAATTAAAGACTTTTTCTTTTATGTAGTTCAAATATTCGTGCAAAGCCTATTTATTATTATTGTCCAACTAAAAATCCAGCGGATATTTTTCAGTTACTTCGTTGGCAAAATGAAGACAAAGAATCAGCTAAACCATTGATTGTCTATGCCAGTGTACGCGATGCACATGATGCAGCTGAACAAAATTTTGAAAATAATCAATTCTGTATATTTCGCGTACATCTTTTTCATTCCGGTGTTATTAATGGAAATTTATTACCCGAAAATCGTCTTCAATTAAGTGATCCATTAACTATGTGTTTTGATCGTATGTGGGTTTATGTATACAATCTTTAGTGACAATGTTTAGATTAGTTAATATATTTTTGTTTATTTTTTTGTTCCAAGGCTGGAATGATTTATTTTTATTCCTATTCGAGCTTAAAAATACGTGATAAAGCTCTAATTCATTCTGAGGATTATGTGCATATGTTCTTTTTTTTTTCGTATTATTTTATTTTACTTTTTCTTTCGTCTTGTATAAGTTTTTCTTGTCATTGCATGTTGGTCAACTTATGACAGAACAAATTTTTTTAATCTCGAAAGAAAAAAAACAGCGAATGGATGGGATAACAAAAAAGAAGAAATATAATTCTTTTGAAATTACAACTGTGATAAAATTAATATGAAAGTGATAAATTATATTAGTTGAATATTTGTGCTAAAAGAACTCGAACAGAATTATTTATGTGCAAAGCATTGTCTACTACAAATAAAATCTAACAAGTATAACAATTATAATCTTGTTTTTCTTTTGACGATAGAATTAGAGACCAGCATTGAAGTCATTTCATCTCATGGGTGTAGTTCTCGAAGAGATACCAATCGAATTTCAAAAACATATTTGTTTGTACATTGAATATCAATGAATACAACTTAATATACAAAAAACCTCTTGTATGAAATTTGATTTATGTGTAAGACATTTAGTTGTCTCCGATCAGGTCTCTAGATAATATGTGATTTTCTTATCGAGATTATTCTAAAACAAATAATTGAAAAAGTTCAGATTTACTGAAAGATGAGTCAATAGGCAAAGGAAAAAAAATCGTATAATCCAGAAATTTAATAGTACGTTTAATTCAAAACTTCGATGTGCAACCGATCATCTGTAAAATTGTTTCATCATTTCACATAATAAATAATAAAACATTATTTTTTGAAAATTATACAATTTCGAAAGTTTTCAAGTCTATTCAATATTGATATGAACTTTTAGTACAAAAATTCTCATATGTTATTGTGAAATATTTCTTTTCTTTTTCTGATTTTATTTACGCCTACGAAAAATGCTTAATAGCATGTCACGATAATATGGACGTGACAAAGACAAATAAATCCTTATGTTAGTTTTAATGACAATCTTTTATAATTGTTAACTTTATCTGCTAGTGTAATTAGTGGTATGTAAGTCTTAGTTAGCAATCAGGAGTGTAACTGATGTGGTGAGCGTGGGGCAGAGCTGGTCAGTTTCAAGATTTTCAAACTCGATCGAAGCGTCCTTTCATACTCTCAATGAAACTTTCTAATCGAAATCGGATAGTCGCTTCGAAGATTTGAGATACTTTTTTTGTTCCAGTCTTTTGTATTCAGTAACTAATGCATCCTACACATTTCTCAGACTTCAAAAACCTCTAAAATTTTCGAAGTTGCACTTGATCAGGTTCGAGACCAAGTCAACTGGTTTAGAGTGGAGCATGATCTTTTCTGCTTCTAAAATTCGATCAAATGACATTCCTCTAGTTTTATGTTAACTACGCAGAACCTTTTCTATTGAAATTCAACCATTCTACGCCTTTTCCACGTCTCCAGTTGTGAATTACACATCCGTCAGCAATTTCATATATTATTTGATATCATTCGTTAAATAATTGCTCGAGTAATACTAATTATGTGATTCAAAAAAGCAATTCATTAATATGAACATTTATCTTATATCGAATAAATGAACATTTATGAGTACTCAACAAAGTCATAATAAATAAATAATCGGCAATATTAAATTCATTCATAAAAGAACGAAATGATATACAAGAGTATAGATCTGTATCAAAATGAAAGATGTGAAAATGTATATGATGGTTAGGATTAGATGCAGTATCAATTTCATATAATTACTTAAAAGTAGTCTATGTTTATAATGAAACTAATTAAAAGACAATATTGACGCTTTCGTAATAAATGCATAAATTGAAATTGAAAGTAAAAGATTTTTTTTCAACAAATATATAAATATAAAACAATTAAATTCTCACTTTTCAAAATTATACATGCTAATATTTATTTATGACATTTGTGTAGCCTTGATTGTAGGTTGTTTCAAATATAGATGCATATTTTTTATTATAAATAGAACAGGAATGATATATAAAAGGAGTGCTTTGCTAAATAAAAATACTCCTTATTATTATTCGATTGATTAGACCCTCGATTTTTTGACATGTGTATATATTAATAAAATAATCAAAGCTGAATCACATTTATTGAAGACTAATATTTATCTTTTAAACCTTTTAGTTGCTTTATTTGAGTCTTAAAATTTGAAGGTATCTTTGAATGAATTCATATTTCTATTTGAACTGTTCTTCAATCGATTGCTAAAATTTTCATGTCATTCTTAGGTAGCTTGAATTATGATTAATTTGTTAAAAAGTAATGTATAAAAGGAAAAAAATCTATCGATTTATTTACTGATAATTGACACATAGAGTAAAAATAATATTGCAGCTCTTAGACAATGCTGTTTTCTTCAGAAGAACTGCAATAAACAAAAAAAAACAACACTTTCTTTTAAAAGCTATTTATAGATTCACGCCTATTTTTTCGTATAATCAATTGGAAATTTATTACTTTTTTTACGAATATTTTGTTTAAGAAAATTATATTTTCGAGTCAAAGATCTGACAAATATGTCGAGATTTTTCTTTTGAGATGCAACAATATAGATGTTGATTTCTTGCATAAAACCTTTATTGGACTCAGCACATGTTACGGCCTATAAGCCAATCCGTGTATTTGTCATTTTTTATGACTTTATAGATAACGATATATTCTTTTTTACAAAACAAAATCAGACAGAAACATTCGTCTTATGATTATTATTTTTTCGATATTACGTTAAGCCTCATCTCACAATCACAAGTAATTTTTATCGTCCTCCCTGGAAGCGTCAATTGCGTCGTTTCTATTTTTAGATGAAACTGCGTTGTTTATTCTAAGATAATTCTCTCTTCACACTTCTAACTTTCGTGATGATAGATAAAAAAAAAGGATTCATTTTCAGTCATTTTCTTTTATCTTATCACCGTGAATTCCTATATGTAATAACATCTATATAATAATCGTATAACTATATTATTGAGACATAATAGAATAGTAGCGCCCTCTGGTCATAAAAAAAAATAACATATTCTT
>CAJNSZ010000086.1:0-18585 GCA_905329745.1 Rotaria sp. Silwood2 | reverse complement strand
CTCTGGTCATAAAAAAAAAATAAAATATTCTTATTTTGGAATATTTATCAAAATAGAATTTCAATTAAGAGATTTATTTTCTTATTGAATATGTTTTTTTTTGAAAATAATTTTTCAAGATTATTGAAACATTCAAACCAATAGAAAACCTTCGAAAATATAAGAATAGAAAAAAATATCTAATTTTTTTATTCTCTTTTGTATATAGACGGGTTTGTGTGTATGTGTACAAAATAACATCGTCATTCATTCATATATAAATATAATTGTCTTGTTCTTCTACATCTTTTTTTTATTATTTTGTTTATTTTATCAATCAGAAAAAATTCAAATTCTTATTTGAACAATAAAAAAGAAAGTCCATCAACATTCCAAATGGCTTCATCTACCGAGAATACAACACCATCGGTTAATATTTTCATATTGAATATTTTACAAAGTTGAACAAATTGATCTATTATTTAGGATATTGGTAGCACACCCGAAATGAGTGAAGAAGCAAAATTGAAAGCTAAGTATGGTGGTGCACTACCTCGACAACAAAATATGTTAACAAAAAAATTAATGAATAAGGTAAAGAAAAAAAAAAATTTTTATGTAATTCATTTGTTTTGTCATTTGATTTTATTAGCCGAAATATTTTGACTCGGGTGACTATAATGTTGCTAAAGCACAAGGTAAATTAGTCTCAAGTAAACCAGATCCAACAAATAGAACGACTAGTATTAAAGAAGCAGCACAACCAATTGTACCTGAAACAATAACTGGTCATGAAATTCCAACACCTGAAACAGTTATGCCAAGAAAATTATCATGTGCTGCAACAATAACACCGACATCGACACCAACTATAATGTGTAATTCTATGCCACCACCATCAACACAATAAGAAAATCCAACATTTTGTTTGGAAAAAAAGTTATCAACGAACAAAATAAATAAAGACATTGGTTTTTTCCTGTAATCTCTTCATTTTTTCATATTATCATTATCGTTCTTTTTCTCTGTATATATGTGGGAGTATTTTCGAAAAAAAACCAACACACACACACACACACGCGCAGGATTCATATGGTTCTTATGGTTTATTTTTATTGAAGAAAGATTTTGAACGTCTGTCGTAAGGAACTTTGGTGATATGTTTGATGTTTATTTACTGAAGGTCATCGAGTTTTCATATAAGTTAGTAAAGTGGATCAAACTTGGAGTTTATTAAGGTCTTATTGCAAAAGATAAAGAAGAAAATTTATAAAACACTCAACAAAAAAAATCGACTCGTATAATTTTATAATACTGTGTCATTGTTTTTGGTTCTTAAAACCATTCCAAGTAATTGACTTCTTAACATGGTAGAGAATTTTTCTAAATATAATAAAGAGAAATGCGTATTTTAAAAATATCGTTTGTTTTCAAAACATCAACTATGAAAATGTCAAATAAATATATGAAGGCACACGTACAATTCTTCATGTCTTTGTATGTTATGATAATATTCGCAGAAATTTTTATCCAATTACAAATTGGACATTGGCAATATGTTCAGCCTGTAATTCTAAACTTATCAGGGTTACGTTGATCTACAAATATCAATAACAAAAAAAATATTCGCTGAGATCATTTTCAATTATTTTTCTGTCTTATCATGAAAATTTTCATAGAATATTTAAAAAACTTCTTTTATGTGTATTGTATATCATTAATTAATTCTCAAGCAATGATATCCATCTGTCATAATAGTTTCATTTGACGTCATATCCTACCTGAATTTTTCATAGGCATTCACTTTCAATAATGTATTTCAAGTATCTTTATAAAGTGTTATGAATAAATTGAAACTTGAATAATATCAAGATAAGCCTTGAAATGAAAATTTTTCTAAGAATTGCTAAACTATTGAGGAATTATTAGCAAATCTATGGTAGTTTGCTTTGAGAAATCTACAATTAATCATCGATTTCTTTATGCTTCTCCAATTCAATAATAGATAAAACAATCCATTCCCGACAGTATTTTTTTCATATTCACATAATCATCTATTTCCATTAGTTTAGACAGATGAATTGTGAGCACCAAATATATCTTAATCTTTTGATTTTTAAAGTCATTGAATGATAGATAAGTTCTTATTTCTTAGTTGTTCGGATTCTTGCTAAAGTGTAAAAATAATACTATTACTATAAGACATAAGTTTTATGTTCTATAAATCGTACTATAGATTGCAATATAAAACTGTAAGATAACACAGATGTTCCCAAAAAATGCTTTAACAGTCTATATAAAAACAACTGGAAAATTACCTTCACAAAAAAACCATTTAATGAATGTTTTTTTTCTGGTTCTACGGAAGTGTTCTGCAAACATTACATTTCCTGTAAGACTTAAGTTTACTTCGTCGAATAATATTTTGCTTATTCAAATATAAATATAAAAATATTTGATTTAATAAAGTTTGTTTAAATATTCAAAAATATCAACCTAAAATACAATCATTGTTTACTGTTTCTCAAAGATAATTAATTTGATGAAAATAAAAATTATCTAATTAAGCTATTTTAAGATTATTATAAACAAGATGAAGTAAAAGAAAACAGTGATGATGATAAATCTTTAATGAATAATATCAACATCACAGAAATTATCTACATTCTTAATAGATAAAAATTATATAAGAGCAAATGTGAGACAAACATTAAAGAAGAAGAAAAAAGTTAAAACAACATTGTCGTTTACGTATAGAAGATGATGCAGTATTGTTTGTAACACAACGACGTAATCAACGAGAAATAATTCAATTACATCTTGAATAAATTACAATAGGAAAAACAAAAAAAAAGAATTGTTATATTTTCGTTATGTTCTTTTAGTAAATATATATATATAATTATAACCAAATAAACTGAAGAAATGATTGATGTTTTTCTCTTATTATTCAACACGACAAATGATGATTTGAATACCAAGGTGTTGATGTTGTTGAATCTTTAATATTTGGATTTTCTAAACCCATTGTTGATGTACTTGTACCCATTAAATCAAAACCTAGAGAAGAAAAACAACCAGAAGAAATCAATAAATAATTAAAGAAAAAAAAAAACACAACAACAAATCTTTACTTTGCGTAGGGAATGGATATGATGCTGTTGCCATCATCGATCCACCAAGATGATAATCAAAATGATGAGATGTTGGTGTATAACCATGATGAGATTGTTTTTCATGATGAAACATTTGTGCAGCGGCTGCAGCTCCAATAGCTGCTGCTGTAACAACATCCATATCGGGTGACGTATGATGATGATAACGTCCTGTATTATTATTAAGATTTGTATTATTTGGTGACCCAATCGAATGTAAATGATTGCTTGAAATAGCTGCTGTTGTTGCTGCTGCTGATGATGTTGTTGTTGCTGAATTTGTTGAATAAGGTGAACGATATGCATGATGATGATGCATCCAATCCGTATATTCATTTTGTGATGTAGGAAGATAAGTTGGATGTGGATATGAAGTTGGCGATGTCATAAAATTAGGCCAAAAACTACTTGATGGATTCATCATGCTTGAATAACCATAAGATGATGTTCGAGGATCTAATTGGAATTTTTTTTTTGTACAATTCAAAAATGTCAAGAAACAAAAAAAACGTAACGTAATAATTTGGATCAGTGATGGAGTCAGGATTTTGGGCTCGAGGGTGAAACTGAGATCCTTTGATTTTGCCACTGATTTAGGCATATTATGACATCTATTACTCTTAATTATGAGGCTTTCTTTCTATTTATATTGATGTAAAATTCATCCAACCTATTATGAGCATTATAAAAAGTCAAATTTCGTTTTTTCTTTCATCTTATCTCTGCTTCTTCCGCATAAATCTGCATTCATTAATTCGCATATCTGTTTTTCAAATGAAAAATTAAAAAGTTCTCTAACGAATCAATAATATATAATTATCCTCACCTCGTGCTGAAATCGATCTTGTTGAACTAAATGATGCTGGTTGTTTAAGTGCCTTATCGAAATGATCTTCTATTATTGAACCTGATTCTCCTGTATAATATCGATAAACAATTGAATTTTCTGATGAACATTCAACAATTTTTCCATCGGTTATTGTTGTTCGTGATGCTGAACGATGATTCATTCGATGTGATTTATTGTCAAATGTATCAATCGATACATTTGATGGTATCCGTGTCGTTTGTTGTTCATCGTGAAGTGTACTTAGCATATGATCAAGATGTGCGATAGGACCATCATGATTTAATGTTGTTGTCGATGTTGTATTATTAACAGGTAAATTTTCATTAATAAGTGTATTAGTACTCATCGATGATGTATATACATATATAAATAATCTAAAATAATTTCATGAATGTTAGGATGATTATCATGTATGAAAAAAACTTAATACTAATTCAAAAAATGTCGAAATACATCCATTGATATCTTACCAATTATTCATCTTCGTATAACATCAAAGAAAAAAACTGAAATACAAAAATAAGAAAACGATTGTGTCTTATTCGATTCTATATTCTATCTGATCACGTAGAACTAAAATTCCATTGAGTATATGTCATGTTGTTGATGCCAGTTTTTTTTTCTTAGTTTTTTTTTTTTTGGCTCGTTCGAGAATAATCGTTATCTATCGTCGTTTGAAATACATACCATCTTGGAACAACATAACGTCTCATCTTCTTGATTCATATACTCGCAGGCTCGTGCGCGTTGGCACGCTTTCACTATATCTTACCCACACGAAGTAATTAGAGTGTAAAAGCTTATCGGCTACCAATCAAATTCCATTCCGAAAATGCGAATGAGGAAAAAAAGAAGAAGAAGAAGAAGAAATAAAGATAAATGATTGATAGGGCACGCGTGTATGTTCACCAGACCAACGCGATGATCATGTTTGTTTGTTTGTTTTACTTTTGCCACATTCATAATCAATTCGATCATCACCTACACACATACACGATAGAGATTAATTTTTGTTTCATCTTTTTTCCTCGGACTCCAAATAGACATTTGCGCAATAATCTTGTGATGATTCACAAAAGAAAGAGGTGACTTGATTGCCTTTCTTTTTCTTTTGTTTAATAGAAAGATTGTACAAAACATGTCGCTCATTATTGACACAAGTTGATAGTCGTGGTGGACATTGACATTTGCTCGAAGATCATTACGATACACATGTGAAACAACACGCATATATACAAAACTCGTTACACAAAAGAGCAAAATTCTTCTCTAGCTTTTCTTTTGCTGTTTATTATTAATGATGGATAGTCAAGAAATAATTACAGTATTAGTATTTTCTTTCTCTTGTATAGATATGATCAATTGAATTTTGTTTGGCTAAATTGATTTTTAGCTTCATTTATCGACCAATCTTTTCTTCAATTGTTATGCTATTTGTTCAACTATTGTTGACTCAATAGGTGTGTTAAAATAAGTTAAGAGAGAGAAAAAGAAAAAAATGTTGATACATTCTCTTGTATTAGGATATAAAACAATAGCAAAATTTCCAATTTGTTAGTCTTGCATAGTTTTCGATTTACATAAATTGAATTGAAAATGAAAGCATAAGAGAACTCCTACTGAGATGGGGAAAAAAGATCGATGTAATTAAAATGAAATTTATGATAATTGATGTACTGTAAGATAACAACGCCGAGTTCATCTTTTTAGTGATAAAAATCTTTATGTACAGCTGGCATAATTAATTTAAACTAGAATTTCAATCAAAAATTGTTTTTTATTTGATTGAAAAAAAGAATGCTGTATAAGCGTTCTATGATTAAGTCACACAAAGAGAAAATGTGTTATAATTGTTCGGAGCTCATTGATATATAACCTCTTGAAAATAGTATGCTGTTGAATAGTTCTTAAACAAGAATCGTTGTATCAATTTCTATTTTAACAAACACAATGTGATTAGTACATTTGATTTATTTTATTTTGTTAAGATAACAGATAAAGTTATCAGTTTCATTACGTTCTACTTTTCATTAATTATTCATCATTCAAGTAATATTATCTATTAATTTAATGGTTATTTTTTTATGATCACAAGATTCGACAAATGATTTCAATTTTAAAGTCTATAGTTTTTAAAAATAGTTGCATAGAATTTTTCTCTTAGTGCAATTTAGACCTAGTATTTTTTTATGTATTCTTCCGTTCTAATACATACAGATAAAAGAATGTTTATTCTACTATCGAATCATAAGCATTCATATCGATTTTGTATGTATTCAAAGAATTATACAAAATATGGAAGTAAGTTGCTATGGTTCGTAAGTAAAATCCAAATTATGAGATCAACATCACAACTAGAAATAGACAATTTTTCAAATCCCTCAATATTTATCGTTCCAATATGTTTTTTTTGTGTGTGTGATCTAGTGATTGACTCTACTGACGGCATAAGTAATAGTGCCGAAGATTCCAATAACAATGTAGTATTTTATTCTCTTGTTAGAGACTGTTTCTTTGTGATATAGTTAGGTAAAGGTATCAGTTTTCTGCTAATAGATCAGGATTCACAAACGATCATATATAATTTTTTTTGGTTTTTTTCTGCTTTCTTACAAGCCCAGACCAATGATTTTGAGGATGGAATCTGATAATTTCTAGCGAGTTCCTGTCATAAAGACCTTGTTTCAGAACGGAAAATAGTAGGAATTTGGAAGCTGGAATCTGGTAGTCGGATTTTTCTAGTCCCGATCGTAACCGACGGTAACAGAACAAAGTCAGTTAGCGGATTCCTACTTCTAAGTTCCTACTATTTTCTTGGGGATATAGCACGTATTTCTTGACTTTGAAGTCTATATCGATGCAGAACTTAAGAAAAAGTGCATCTAATTTGTTGACAATTGTTTGATGTTTTTTTTTTTTTCAATATGAATGTTACACTTGAGAATATCCTTGCATAAGTATGTAATAACAATTCGAAGGATTTTTATTGTTTATTTATTTTTAAAACAAAAAATTTTATTCGTTTTGTCAGTAGCATTATTGTTGCCATCATTGATTTTTGACTAGTTTTCCATTCGGATAAGCGTATTCAGGAATAACAAATCTTTTATCCATATTTTCTAATCGATAAATTGTTTGAAATTGTCGATAGATAGAAGGTAATGGTAAAGAAATTCCAATCAGTCCTTCAAAAAACAAAGATCATTATTTATTATTTTTATTCATATAAAGGTACTGGAAATTCATCATAAGTCTAACAGATCATTCTGCTTTTTCCATTATCTCACAATGGTAAAAATTCATAGAGTTACGATTTTCGCTAAAATGTACATTCATTTGTATGATTTATAAGCTCACTATGCCATATATTTACGATGCTAAAGTAGGCATACTAAAAATTATGTACTTCAATGTCGCTCAAAAATTGATCATACACTACAAGCAAAAATGGTTGAATATTATCCTTCGCATTTTATGCTTTCTAATGAACAGACATACTTTTTAATGTTTTCAAGAAGTTTCACTTGCTTTTTAGTCAAGACATTGTAAACAATTCAGCTTTTCATTTAAAAGGATGAGATGGAAGATTTTTTTATAATACTATATCTTTATATTGTTACTTATAGTATATGCTCAATATTGAGCAATATCAACTTACATCATTTTTAGTGTTTCCATTCTGACATACTCCTCCTTCTTCTCCATCCACACAATAAAAGACTTTGAGTCTTCTATTATGAACTCCTGTCTATGAAGGCTCGAATATCGTTCTTACATTTTAGCTACTTCACTATGATTATGTTTCATATACACACAGTAAGAATACAAACAAAAGAAGTGGAATTAAATTTCACTTTCTCATAAACTGATCTGTGTTAATTTTTTGTTGCTGAAGACGTTTAACGACCAATGTGAGTTCATATTGTTTTTTCGTCGACCATCAATTTCTTTTCATAATATTCTTTTGCGTAATTATCATCATCATTCTTGTTGTCGGATTCCAATTGATGATATGTTGATAAACATATACTAATTTATTTTGACATTCATCAATGGTCGAAATAATTTCAATACATGAATCATTATTACAACTGTCATAATTATCAAAATTTGAATCTTCACCGTTACAAAAGAGGATACGATGTTGTTCCTTCGTATTTTGTATATTTACAAATAATATATCACTCCAGGTACAAACTACATTTTATATGAAGGGTATCCTCTCTCCTTTTAGCTATTTCTGATTCTCGAAGAGAGTACGAGCGATTCACATGAAATTCTTATACTTTCACGTATTTATTTCATACAAAAAGAAAAATAAAGATTTATGAAATAGCTTAAAAATCAGCTCTAAGATATAGTTTAAGATATCTCTAAAAATATTTTTAGTCCGATCAGACAAAGTTAGACGAAGGTCGTAAACAAGTTCGATCTGATCTTACAAAAACCTGGCTTCCCTGGAAAGCCTTGTTTAAAATTTTTTCCTTCGATACGCGGCTGCTTATTTAAAATGCTCTATCTATGGTAAAAGTTTCGTGTGGATCGATTGTGCACTCTTCGAGAACCAGAAATGGCCAAAAAAGAGGAGGAATATCTATAATACCTCTTTCCCTCTCGTACTATTTATAGCTCTCTTTTGTCCTCTCGTTTTCATTCTAACTAATAATAGTGCTTTTCTTCCTTCGAGGAAAATATATTCTCGTTATACATCGTTACTTTCTCTTCTATTCTTGCTTAACTGTTATTCTCTACTGAACATGATTCAGCAATATTTTGACGAAAAAAAAAAAGGTTAAACATATATAAACAGAGGGTTTCTTCTACAAGACCTGGATCTCTGAATACGTAGGGAAAATTTAGTAAATATTTGACACAATGAACTGGTAAACCATGAAAATAGGACTACATTTTAGTGAAAACCGCAACTCTTTGTTTCAATCAGCTTGAGATATGAGAGAAAGAAGACGATTGGTTACGTTTATGATCAATTTTTGAGGACCACGATATATGAATTGAATTACCTATTCCAGCAAGAAATGAACAAAGAATTTTTCCATTTGGTGACAATGGTACACGTTTTGCATCACCAACAGTTATTGTTGATATAGTAACAATATTAAATAAATCTTCAAGACGTGTTACATAAGCATGATCCCAATTTTTTTCAATAATTTGTATAATAACACCAAATGTAAATACAAAAAATAGTATTATAAAACCAATAGATAGAATATATTTCAATGCATCCTTAATTCCATAAAAAAGAATTCGTAATGATTTAACATAACGACAAAGACGAAAAAATCGAAATAAACGTAAAAGCATTAAATATTGATATAATTTTATATAAAAAAATGGATCTTGTTTATCATTATTTGATATATTCATATTAGTCAATATTAAATAAATCCAACTAACAAATAATGTAAATAAATCACATATATTTATTAATAAAATAAATGTTATCCATTTATGAGGTGATGTTAGAAAACGAAGAATATATTCCAATGTTATAAAAATAGTACATACTTAAAAAAACAACAAAAAGCAAAACAAACGATCAATTGAGAATAAAATCATTACATTAACAACAAACGTTGTTCAATTTTAAGAATCCATTGACCTGCAATTTTTGATGGACGAAAATCAAAAAATATATTATCACAATTTGTTAAATGATGATTAGTAGAGAATTTATAACAGATAACTTTTTCTCTTGATAATTGTGGAAAAAGTTCAATAGAAATATTAAAACAATAGAGTAAAGAAATAATTAAACAAATTAATTGAATCTAAAAAGATATTCTAGAAATATTCTTATTTATTTTAATAAGACTTTTACTATTTGTGTAATGAATGAATAGTCATTATATTCTAATGAAATCCAAATAGCTCGTAAAATACGATTTGATGGTACAATACGATGATTATCAATAAAATCTTCATGTACTTCAGTATTATAAAAATATTGAATTGTTTCATTATCAAATTGAAAATATTTGAGTTCTTCAAAAAGAATAATTGATTCATAAATTGTAGGTGCAATTAATTTGCCTGTTTCATAATAATTAATAATTGCTTCAAACGAAACAATATGTCGATCAATAATATATTGTTGTTTTACTTTGTTATATAAAGAAGCACGACGCTTTGGATCACCTAGATAGAAGAAAAAAAAGAACAATGAATTGTTTGTCTTGTGATATATTAAAATAAATATAACCGAGTAGAGTATCTGGGAAACGATTAAGTGAAGTTTCTCGAATGAGAAAGATAGTACCAAGACAATTGAATTCAATTAAATTATTAGTCGTCATATTTATATCTATGAGAATTTTAACTATTTTTCGCACCTTTTTGTTTTTGTCGAAATATAGTTTCAATCAATCGCTAATAATAATAATAATTTTTATTACTATCTAGTAAATAATTTATTTTCGTTGATTTGAAGATTTTCCTCATGTTCGAATAAATTATTTTTTCTCAAATACTTTATATTTTATTTTAATATTTAAATTCATTATTCTTTCGAGTTTAATTGCATATGTCTTTGAAAAAGAATTACTACTTAATGTAAAGTATGTTCATAAATCATCTCAAAAGAAAAATACTCCTATTCATTCTGTACACGATAAGATATCAATTCATTATAAAATCATTTTGATATTCTTTTATATCAGCTATCACTTCAATAAAAGTCTACTAGGACAAATACAACTTGTTTGTTATAGAGATGTATTTCAAAAATTCCTCCACTTCCTTTCGATTCATTCATTAACGGAAATTCTTTCGATCAGTAAAATCTAAATGAAGAAAATTTTATTTATTATTGACAGTATTACATTTTCATTGAATATAACAAAAAAAAAAGAAAGATATTTTAGTGGAGTTGGATATAGGTGTCATTTTTCCCCGATGTATACTCTCGCCACCCAATGGGATGAAACAGCAGGCTTCAAGATTTCATGAGACTTCAACGTATATTAAAAGCTATAGCTTAACCCTTTCAGACCCACCGTGCCAAATACGGTACGGTTTTTTCAGGTGTCTTAATTTCTGAATATCTTAGGGACATGAAATGATATCGAGGTGCGGCTTTCTTTATGACGTAGAGGAGACTTCGTTGCATATATCTATGTAAGAATTATAACCCTAACGAGGTCACTTAAGTAGTAAGCTTGATGATTTCTGGAACACTACCTTTATCCTGACAAGGACAAGGGTGTAGACATCTGCCAACACCGAAACTTTGGGTTTTGAGGATTTGGATTTTGGGTGGTTTGACGTTTTTGGTCACGTTTTGGTGTGACCTGACTTATCAAGCCAAAAGCCTGACCCAAAGTCTCAAACTACCCAAAACCCAAATCCCAAAAGTTTCGGTGTTGGTACATGTCTAGAAGGGCGAACCAGGCTCTTTTGCGATCCCGAATATGTCTCAGTTTTTCGTGCTGGAATCCAGTTAGGAGTGACCCCTAGTGATATTCCAAAAGTTGATTTTGCGACAGATCTCAATCAAATTTCGATCTACGCCCGTACCCCACATGGGGATGACCAAAATACTTCTTCGCCATTCCCGTAGGGGAGTACGGGAATGGGTCGAAAATAACTTTAAAGGCTTTTAAAAATTTTTGATGAAAATATCGACAACACACACTGCCTATATTAAATATAAAGTCTCGAAGAAATTTCATCCATTGGCTGAGCCATGGGCCTGAAAGGGTTAAAGACTTCAAAAGACTTCTTGACATTTCATAAGACTGTATGAGACTTCAAGGCTGACGTCTCTACTGTTTTTCTCTCGACATCACCTACATCCACACCCACTTTCCTCGAAATAGAAAACAACATAAAATTATTTTTTTAATTTGTCTTATTGATCATTTTTCTCATCTATCACTTATAAGAACTGGAAATAAAGGAAGACTTTATTGTGAATTAAGAAAATACAATACTTTATATTGATTATTTCTAGTAGAATTTTGCATTTATTTCACGGATTTTTTTTTTTATTATAAAGTTACTTTAGTGTATTTCAGCTTTTTTTGGCCCATTCAAATGATTGATTATGATGATTTGTCAAAGAATAGAAAACAATGCACTCAAAAATAGGATAGACACACATTTTAAATTGAGTTAAGAAAACACATAATGTCATTTCTTTATCTATGACGAGATTTATCATTGACAATAAAAATATTTTTTGCTGAACCAACAATCATATTTGGTCGATTTACATCTGTATCAGCACAATAAACAGCATTTTCAAGATCTGTTATACCACCAACCATCTATTCAGTTTTCAAATGATAAAAGAAAAATAAAGTTAATTTAAATTTTTCTAAATATTATATCATTACCTGTAATATTGAATAATCATAAATAATTGCTTCATTCTTGTCATTTCCAGCACATAAGATATATTCTTTCGGACAAAATTTCGTACAATAAAGCTACAAAAAAAAAAAGTGAATAAAACCAAAAAATAATTCAAACATAATTTACCATGGAAGTTGCATTATTTTGAAAAGCATCTTTAATTAATTCACCCGTCGAAAAATCCCAAATCTATATATAATTTACTAAACATAATTAAGTTATTTTTTTAATCTTTTCATACTTGTAATGTTGAATTTCTTCTCCAAGATCCCGTTAAAATAACTTGATGTTCAGCAATAATATCCAACGCATCACCACATAAATGTGGACCAGCAAAATGTTTTTGTGAATGTGGTGCACGTTCATCCCAATAATGAACAGTTTCATCCCAACCACCCGTAAGAAAAACAGTTTCCATAGCAGGATGTGAACGAATAGCATGTATACGATTTTTATGACCATCCATATTTTCTCGACTTTCTCTATTGTTTTTTTGTTTCAATCACAAAAAAAAGATATAATCAATTAATCTAATGAGTTGATCAAAAAAAAAAAAAAGGAAATCATACGATGCTTGTAATTTGCGTAGTAATTTTTTCGTACCAAAATCATAACAATTAATTACACAATCGCTACCTGATTTCAAAGAAAAAATAAAATATAACATTAAAAACAAATGTGTCTTTTTTTTTCTAACAAAATATTTTACCAGCAACATATAAACGTGTATAATTGCAATTAAAATCAAGTGCTAATGGTTGTCGTTCTTTTTCATCGAATGTAAAAACACATTGTTGAGTTGGATAATGCCAAACTTTGACATAACCAGCTGTATCTATAGAAAATAAAAATTATTTGAAAAGACATTAAACTTTTTTTTTATTCTTTTTAGTAGATTACACTTACAAGTAGCAGCTAACATTTTTTGATGATCTACTCTTACATCGTCTTTGTTTCCGTAAAATTTAAGACATGTTACCGGATAACCTAATAAATAAGATAAGTTCTATTTTAAAATAATGTCAATTGTAAAAAGTTTTTTTTTTCTTATTTACGTCGTGTTTTTGTATCATCATCAGTGAGAACATATTGAAATTGACCGGCTTTTGAATAGATCTGTAAAGATATGAAATTAATATAATTCGTGTATAAATCGCTTATTCAAATAAAAATTAATTTTAAAAATTCTTCAGCAAATAAACTTTTTCTAGGTAAGTTTTGAGTATATAATTTGATTTTTAAGTGTGCTAATACAATATTTGTTTTTTTTTTCTTTGTTCAAGTATATTATTACAGATATTTCCTATTTGTCGGTAATAAAGTAATTATATTAATAAAATGAATATGAAAGAAGGTGTTCTCGATGGCAAATCGATTGGCAAAATGACATAAATAATTGATGCATTGTGCGGAAATATTGATAAAATGATTAAGTTCTAAGTATATTTTGTGATTTTAACAGACTTTCAAAAAGACAAGTTTTTTTTTTTGTATATTAATTGAGATTAGAAAATGATTTCAATTTGATATAATGAGAATCACTTTTATTCTTTAATTAATCTTTAAAAAAGTTTCATTTTTTTTAAAGCTAATTAGCGTAGATCCTTTTGAGGCTGACATGTGGAACTTACATGTGTTCTATAGCATCATTATACTAATACAAAATAAGCAATGTGAAAAATTCCTTGCAGGCTATAGTTCTTTTCTAAGATAATCGATTGTCAGAGAAGTGATCCATCTTATTTATGACTGCTTGTCGAACAGAACTTTTTTCTAATTTTTACTGGCGCTCTAGTTTCTGCTTAATTTAATATTATTATTATTATTCTACCATTGATTTAATTGGCAAATAAGCTCGTTACATCTATAGAAGGCGTCGATACACCATTATATATCTCGTTATGCTCAAAAATACTGATATTAATTTATAACTTGATCAGTTTACGTTTTTTATTTATGTTGATCATATGACAATTGTGGCTAATCAATACATGACTACCCATCATTATCCTTCACATCTTAAATGTAAATGTTATCTGCGCAAAAAATCAAAAGCTATACTATTATTATCTTTAGTGCTGCTCTGCATCTGTTATTGTCTCTAACAATCTCCGGAAATAGAGTTGGACGCCTGCTGTCCTCAATGACTAAGCTCCATAATGAGGAGGCGGGAAGAGTTATAAACTTGAAATTTACATTTAATATTTTTCCCGAAAATATATGTGAGTTCAATAAAATCAAGATTTTCCTATTACGCTTGACTTTTTTTTTTCTTCGGCAAATCGGAAATGATCCTCTACTACTTCTTCATAGTACTTCTTACAAATTAGTAGAATTCTTTACTGTTAACACTGAAATAGGCCTTTTAATGCAAACATTATTCATGAACTTCTGACGCAGAGAACATTTCACTACTGTGAAGGTTAATAGATCTATGATTTTGTTGTTTGCGTTTATTCACTGTTTTTACATGATATTTGATCGAAATCAATAAATAGTTTTTAAAGTGAATATTATAATGTTGAAAAGTAAGAATTTAAATAGCTTTACTTTAGTTACATATTCATATGATAAAAAAAGATATATAAGTTACAACGAATTACTCATTTCTTCTATATGAAAAGCAATGAAAGTGATTCGAATCTGTCTAATCCCGATAGTAATATGTGATAAAGAAATGAAAACTTTATCATAGATCAATATTCAACATTCTTGAAACTTACTCTAATTGTACCATTACCTAAGCCAACAGCAAATACATCTCCTATAGGACTGTATTTACAACATAGTACGTATTCTTCACAATCTCTAGAATTAGATAGATTATATTTCACTTGCGAATGTTCTTAGATTAATTCTTTTCTACTTACACAACATTAGCCAATTCGAAATCACCTAACATTAAATGTTTTGGACGTTGATCAATTACTTTTGTTGTTGACATTCGACGTGTACGAGTTGAACCAGGAACTGATAATAGTGAAGTTTCACTACTAGCCAACGATATTGAACCGCGTCTTTCACCTAATTGATTATATAAATCATTATAATAACGCAATAATATAGTATTAATAATTAAATGAAAAAACTCGATCGTTTAAAAGAAAAAAGAAAAGATTAACACACCAACTGATTTTGACGGTGTTGTCATCGTACGTTGATAAATAAGCTTATTTCAATCTTTAAATTAACCTTTTACAACGATTCTTTGATTTTTTCTTCTCACGTTTCTATTCGAATATACAATTTCAATTAGTCAGTCACAAAATCATATTTCAATTTGCTATTCTTTGTATGTTAAGGAACAAATAAAACCGACTGTCGGAGTGAAGAAACTGTTGCAAAAAATTAAAAGAACGAACAAACTAAAGAGAATGGTGAAGATCATCAAAACTGCACGGCAACCGAGTAACAAAATACAAGAAAAAGAAAAAAAAGAGAAAAAAGCCCTATAGTCAAAATAGAAATAGACGATCCTTCTGATGTAATTTACATTCTTTTTTTCTTTTTCTTTTTTGTACGAAATGAAGTATAATGTATTGTACACATATTATTGTATGAATTTATATTTGATCATATCCTTGATGCGACCATCGAAAAAATTTTACTACGCACAAAATTAAAAAATATAATTATGAAGCGTATGTTTATTTTAAGGGAAAGTGATTTAAAAAAGAGAAAAAGAGCCTTGATTATGTGTACGTATGTATAGATACAAATATTTCTACGACTTACTTAGTAGTGATTCAATAATTAGACTTCGCTCGTCGATGACGTGGGCTTGTGAAAACTTACAATGATTGTTGATTTCAAATTCAGGTTCCGAAACTGAATCTGCATCATCATTATTATCAAGATCACTTGAATCATTCGAATGAGAGAGAAAATTTCCCAAAACATTATTATATGTTGACATTTTTTTACAATTTGAACTGCGAAGAATATCACAAGTGAATTTAATTAATTATACTTCATTTCTTTGTAGTCATGGTTTAGTTAGCCAATGAATATTTATTGGAACTCGGTTATAATGCTGAATGGTTGACAAAAGAGAACAATCTCAATGTGATGTAGATACAATGTCGCACATGTGTTGCCCTCAAAATAAAAGCTCTTATTATATTCTTATACTTCGACATACTAGAAATAATATTAAAATAAAAAACAAAAAGGAAATATGTTTTTTTCTATTCTGTTTACAGTAAAAACCTCTCTGAAATGAATATGGTCGGAACTTTTGAAAAGTGTTCATCTATGAGAGATGTTATATATTTTACTTTGAAATATAGAAAAGTTTCTGAATATAAGGTTCTCGACTATTCTTGAAGTAATCAGAGGCCATTCTCTGTATTGTTTATCGTCCTTCATTTAAATGTTCATAAATCCAAAACAATTACAATAGAATACGAAATTTTGCTTTGTTTCACAAAGTCTTGTATTGTTACTTCATTCTCAATAAATGTGAATTTGATTAACGTTACTGTATAATTCGTTCTAATATATAATCATTAAGTTTTATTACGTTAAAATTTTAAATTTTCATTCGCTTGATTATCATTTAAGTATTATTTTTTTCGTTTTAAAAGTATCGGATACAGAACCCAGTGAAATATCTGAATTTTAAGCTAATTCACATCGTGATGTAATTATTTTTCTTGGCATATAAATTTATAACAAACAATAAACAGCAGGTTCAATGCATTTGTCAGAAATGATGAAGAGGAGACGGAGAAAAAAGTGCACTTGTTTTCATTTAAAAGAGGTTAAAATAACAATCGGGGCTATAAAAACAATGTTCAAGTTCAGAGTAGGAAGTTACTCACATATAGCAAATGTATTTCCAGCAAAAGTTGTTTCGTAGGACCGAAACCTTGTTCAAAATGGGAGGTGCTCATTAATAGATGTTTCACTTTATATATAGTATATGAATTTGTTATTAAAAGAGCATATATTTCGTAGACGATCAGTAATGGATGTTTTCTAGTATTAATAATTGGTTTTGTCAAAATAAAAATAATCCAGAGAATATTTATTATTATCTATTTTAATTAATAATATCTCATTCTCTATTGTTTTCTTTTTTCAAGTATGAGCATCTCAAAAGCATAGAATTCTGTTGGTTAAAAGTGTACACAGCCCTTGACTTTATATTAGACATTAAATATAACTGAATTATGAGTATGAAACCAAAACAAGACAACACAAAATATCAGATTATCCGGGAAATCTGTGCAACTCATGTACTATGAAATCGTAGAATAACAACTGCTGCATTTATTGAATGTACTGACATATGCTAGCAGCCACATGTTGCCAGTGATCACGCAAACTATGGATGTCATTAAAAAAAAACCTTCGAAACAAAATTACTCAAGTAGCCTTCAACATTCATTATCACTTCGTCATCAGAATCAAAACTCTTGATACGAAGAAATTTCTTCAAATGTTAGAATATGTGCTAACCACTAGATGAAATATCCAAAGAATAAGTTGGATCATTCAGTTCGACGAAGCCCATCTGATGAATAACAGTCTGCATAGTGTTGCTCTTGTGAATGGACGCGTTGTCCCGAAGAAGTAGTACTCGATCACTGATCTTGCTATGATACTTCTTTAAGAGAGCTGCTCGATGAGTGATGCATAATAAGATCCATTGATTGTCTACCTATGAGTCAGGTAGTTGACGAGAAACGCGCCGTTTTTGTCCCAAAAAATGGCCAGCATGACCTTGTCTGATGATAGGGTTGAGTTAGTATATCTTCTGTTGACTTTTTTAGACCCTGGCTTCTAGGAGGCTAAGCAGATCTTAGTGATATATCCATGTTTCATTGTGTGCTACGATGCAGTCGAGAAAGTTGGTTGGGATCGGTTCACTTTCTTTCAGTCACTCCTGACAGCTCTCCAATCGGCTAGCTCGTTTAAGTCGGGTCAAGAATTTTGGTACCCAACGTATACTGGTCTCGCACATGACCAAGTGATCTCTCATAATCACTTGGTCATGTGCAAGATCTACAAACGTTGAGTACCGAAATTCTTGATCCCACTTCAACAAGCTAGCCAAGCGGAGCGTTGTCAGGAGATATTGAAAGAAAGTGAACCGATTCCGACTAACTTTCTCGGTTGCATTATAGTACACAATAAAACATGGGCGTATCACTATGATCTGCTCAGGCTCGTAGAAGCCAGGGTCTAAAAAAAGTCAACAGAAGATATACTAACTCAACC
>CAJNSZ010000085.1:265271-389461 GCA_905329745.1 Rotaria sp. Silwood2 | reverse complement strand
AAGCGTGGGGGTGTGGGGGGGGGGGGGGGGGGTGGGGGGGGGGGGGGGGGGGGTACGGGTGTGCGTGCCAGTGGGTGGGTGTTGATGAGTAGAATAATCATACCCACACCCACACCGTAGTTTCCAAGGCCCGATATTTTTTCTGCAACTATTACTAGTTGCAACTCTGAACAGAAGGCCAGCCTTATCCAAAGTTCCTCTCACTTAGTTGATTAAGCTTTCCATGCATGCTGACTAACCACATACTAGCCACAAGGGCGTTTTTGTGTGTCAACAACGTAGCCAGTGTGCTATCTGATGGATGGTTGGAAACAAACAGCCGTTCGTGACTTGTTCAAGGTCATTCTATGTTTGATGACATCGAGGTTCGAACACACTATATTGGGATATATGTCGAACGTCTTAACCATTCAGCCATAGGAGCCGAATGGAGAGCACACCTATATACCCACGCGCACACACCCACACGCACACGCACACCCACCCACACCCACACCGATGACTTGACTCGACTCGAAATTTTTTTTATATGACTCGGACTCTATTCAACTCGAGAAAAGGCTTGACTCGCCCAGCCCTGCTCCTATCTGGATCGGATTAAGTCTCACATGCAGGCTATGTGCACATCTGGTCAAGTTTCTTGTGTGCTGATCGATTTTGATTAGAGATGATATTATAGTTTCAAAATACTTTAATAATTTTGTTGAACTTAAAATTTTAATTTAAACTTTTATGATCAGAGATAAAATGAAATGCTTTTAACTCGGAGGTGATCACTTATCACATGTCCCGGTTTCTATCATTTAGTGTCAGTCTTGTTGTCGTACATGAAATTGTAAATGTATCATTTTACTCTATACTGTGATGAATGACAATAGTATATATCAATCACATCAACTTATCTTATCTATTCTAGTATAACTTTAACTGTTGAAAGTCAAAGTCGCACTTAGCTCTGAAAGTGTACGTTCACTCGAAATGCCATACATATTCATGATAGTAGATGTTCCTTGTTGACTAATGTAATTTTGTTTTTTTAACATTGCATGGGGTTATGATTGAGCTAAAGCATGCTACAATCAGGATTGTCACATCTTCCGCAATGATAGAAAAAAATTCCGACTTTTGACTTTTTTTCGACTGCTTTCTGGTTTGTGAACTTTTTGCCAAATTGTGATATTTCTTTCTAGATTTGAGTTTTCATAAATTTTGTTCAGACTTCTAATTTAATTTCTACTGAAAATTAATGTACCAGACTTGGTTTTCTACAATCATTAGATAATAGTGTTTTGAGATTACTATCTGTATATTCTTGCTTCAATCTAAGGTTTTTCCAAACTAAATTGAACATCATATACTGTTAAAAAGAAGCCATTTGAATAAACAATTTTCTCGAAATGAATTGAGCTTCAAGTTGAAGCAGGTGCTTTTCCTCCATGATAATTCTTACATGTTGGACGGAAGTAGATTCAGTTATGAATCATAAATTTGAGGCTTCCAATACAAATATAAGTAAAAATGAAGAAGAAAAAAGCCTATATGAGTAAGAAAAATTCATGAATGAGTTGATCACAACATATTTGCAACGACAAAGATCATTTTTTTATTTAGCTGGAACAAAATAATATATTGGACTGCAGACTAGAGTAAAGATTTCAATATCTACCAACAAATCAAGAGTAATGAAGCAAAAGAACAACATTACACTTCGTTTTCTTTGTTCATCTGTGTTGTCTTTTCGCTTTCTCTCCTGCAGTAATTTTTTTGATGAACGCTGTCACCCAGGTCCATTGTTACGGACTCCGTATACAGTTATAAACAATCGTATACGGTGTCGTATACGACCGTTTACATGCCATATACGCTCCGTATACGACCGTATGTGGCCGTAATACATATGATCGTATTACAATCGTATATCTCCGTGGCCGTATACAGAGAAATACGGAGGAATACGGAGATCGTAAACGGCCGTATTATTCCCGTTTCCGATCGTCAACGATCGTATTTTGTCGTCTATATAAAATGATTTCAGTACATAACATTGATCGGTACTATATTCACTGAGACATACACCTGCCTATCTACCTACCTACCTATCTATCTAGTCTTATCACCATTGACTTAGATTAAGAACAAAGAGATCGACAAATATTCGAAAACTAGTAGTTGTTTCAAGATGAAAGACGTCTGTATAATAGAAAAAAATACTAGAGCTTACTATGAGCGCAATTAGATGGGCCTCCATTGTTGGTAATAGGTCAGTACCAAGTGTGACAAAATGTGAAAACAAAATTGTTTAAAACTTATTTCTATTCAGGTATCATCTAGAAAACGAAAGTACACATTGAAACCGAATTCGATATCCCTAAAATATTATTCGTTCATGTAACTTAAAAAATGAGATTAATGACTTCCTTGTTATACATGCATTATTATCTGTTTGGATTTTTCATCCAATAGAATTATTTCGAGAACTATAAGCATTACTATATCCACTTTCTTTTAGTACAACAAATTAGAACAATACCGCTATCGAACGAATTGATCTATTATAAATTGTGGAACTTATTTTGAAACTAATATTTAAGTTCTTTGTACACATTTTTCAAAGAATCTTTGTTCCTGGCTAGGCCTGTCTCTAGAATTATAATAGATGTATCGGCTACATGTTCGATAGGCTCCGATAAAGTTTCAAAATATCTGACAATGGACATCCCAATCATTTTAATAGTGCATATATCAGTCTAATTCATCTACAATAGGTCATGGCATATATTTTGCTTCTAAACCTGAACATCATCCTCATGGACACACAGCGCCAAATGATCAGGATCAGACACGTGTTATGTATTATAATAAAGTCTTGCTTGGTAAAATATATGACATGCGTGAACTAAATCGGGAACTCAACTCAGCTCCAGGTGACTACCATTCAGTCCATGGCATAC
The DNA here is from genome assembly GCA_905329745.1 of Rotaria sp. Silwood2. NCBI lineage: Eukaryota > Metazoa > Rotifera > Eurotatoria > Philodinida > Philodinidae > Rotaria > Rotaria sp. Silwood2. The sequence continues at coordinate 386,510 of CAJNSZ010000085.1, read as the reverse complement.
ATCCTGAAAATCCAGGGCACGACGAATATATTGTTTATCGATATGGACAAGCACTGCCATATTTGAAAATAACCTATAAAACTTAAATCTTCAAATTTAATCAAATGATTGAGTGTGACATCGAAGATTAATAAGTATTCATCGGTGTACGTTTATTCTCGAAATAGTATTTTTTAATAAAAAGATCACATTTATTATTCAATGAATAAAACTTTTCAAACCAGTTATCATATGTCTGTCAATCTTCCACTTGAGTCATTTGAGATGAAAGTTTCGATATTCGTTTGAAGGGTCGAGTGCATCATCTTCATGATGAGCTCTAACTATGTAGTTCAATAATAATTGGACGTGTACCAAAATAAAATGTGTCGTATTTATGTTGTTTGTGAAAATATCATGCTTATATGCCAGATATTTATTCATCATTTTGTTTCACGCATATAACTATGTATAATCTACACTATTGAAGATATTCAACTTACTTATTTTCCTACGGGCCTTTTTTCAAGATTATCTGTCTATTAGAAAATATTTAAGGAAACGTTGAGAGATCGATCAACGATCGGGAATTTGTCAGTCAACCAATCAGACTGCGGCAGGTGTATGCACCTTCAAACGAAATATCAATGTGTATAATAGAAAAAAGCAGTAGAAAATTATAGTATTGTAGAAATATCTAAATAATACAAAAAAAACAAGATAAAAGGGAAAACTGACGATTCTAGAAGGAACATCGTACTTCAAGTCAAAAAGTGTTTTAAAGTATTTCAGTATAGATGAAATTACTATTTCATACTTTAAACTACTGTTGTACTTGGGTGTATTTCTCGACTTGAACGTACGCTGCGTTCCTCTAGCTCATGACGTATTGAGGTTGATTAATCTAATTCAAGATTCACAAATGAATAGAAAAAAACATTATAAAAGATTTGTTTTTCAAAAGGAAATCGATTTAAATCAATTTTTTTGTGATTAAAAATTGAATTAAAATTAGTCTTTTTTTTAAATATTAGATTATCAATAAAAAATTAATTTAAAATCGTGAAGTCATGTCAAGTTCAGGATCAAAAGCTTCATTAACATTTTCATTATCATTAATAATCGATCCATTATTTGGTTTGCTATCATTTTCCATTGTTTGATTCATTGCTTCATATCGACCATATCGAGTTTCTTTTCTTGCTGGTCCCCAATCTTTGTCCGGTTGACTTGCATACGTTAATGCTCGTAAGTAATGCGGCATTTCAATTGACATCTTCGAAAAAAGAGGTCAATAATAAACAAAGCTGTTAGCACAATCCCTACGGGAGTAAAGTGTGAAACAATGAAGTATGTACTATAGCCAATCACAGAGAAATTGTTTTATTCTATCTATTTTGGGGCATATTTCATTATTATTCTTTCACTTAATCGTCTATCAATGCAATAAGAAAGTAATTCATATATTATAACAATATTCTATTGATAGAGTCTCTTTGATTGTATATTACAAATGTCTGTGGCGAGAAGCATAGTGAGTATTTTTCCTTAGGCCAGGTGGACGTGTACTTTTTTTGTTTCGGAAAAACTTTTTTTTGTATTCAATACAGCTTTATCATTTCTCAGATGTTTAATATAATCTAACATTTTTGTACAAGAAGACTATTAAATTATACATCATTCGATATAGCTTTCAATACTAATTGCAAATAGAAAGTTAGTTTTCAATGTAACTGCTTTTATCTCGAGAAAAATGAGTTTTACCTTGAAAACCGTGGGCTTTCTAGAAAACTTATAGCTTAGTTGTGGAACGCTCTCACTGATTGTGCTAACACTACATTGGTGTTATTGGTTGAGGAAAATTCTGTGCAAGTTTCGTCCAATTTGAAATTGTGGAAGATTCTGTAATCTCATTACACTGGGCACACGTTATTGTAAAAGCACTCAATATTACAGAAGAATGACTTTTCTAGAATTTGAAACAAATAAAAGTGAAAGTATTTTTTATGAATCCAGAGAATGAAAAACACCGCTTCGGATTATAAATAATTTTCTTAGGATGTTTTTCTTCTTATGTTTTTAATTGACAGTTAAACTAGGCTTCTGATTCTTATTAGCGGCGTTTTTCGACTAATGCTAACAAGAAGAATAACGAATTTTATATTATTAAATAATACATAAGTTGAAGTATATGTAAACCTATTTAAGTCATCAGAAACTATACTTTCAAGTTTTCACCTAATTTCCGTCTGAACGCCCACAGTGTCGGGAGGAATGTGTATCAAGGTGTCTGTGCCGATCTATTGTTCTCGTCTGTCATCGTTAGAGTCCATCGTGTTCGTCCTGGACACGAATCCGAAGAGCTCTAGTCGTCTTGGAAATGTGCAGAGTGCGACAGTCACTGAATACATACAGCAGGAAAAAAGTATCTCGTATCTTCTGGATAATTATCCGATCTCGATCAGAAAATTCCGTCAAGATTTTCAAAGTACAGTTCGACCATAGGTTCAGATCCAGACCTGTCTCCTAAAGGTATTCAGTGAACTGGATCCGGACCAGAAAACTTTAGAACGATCAGGTTCTAGTTATGGTTAGTACGGGAGACGCATATTTCTACTCTGTATACTTCAATACTCCTTTTAGATCGTATATCACAACATATGGTAAAACTACTCTTACTTGATTATCATAACGATGCGTTGCTTTCCATGCTTTAATAAGTTCATAGATTATACCACCTGGAATAAATATAATCGATGAACTAACCATAAGCCAACCGAGAACATTAGTATATGTTGAATATACATATTTTCCTTCGGTTGGTGCTCGAAACTGTATTATTGATGAAAAGAAAACAATCTGAAGAAGAAAAAACAGTTTCATTTCAGTATAAAAGATAAAATTTTTCGTTTTTTTTCTTACAAGAGTAATTATCGGACCTGATATACACCAAGTTAAAAACCAATAAGGTTCGAGCGGTCGTTTATCCAACATCATTCGAACATCTTCCATAAACTTATTAAAACCTGTGTGAAAAAAATGAATCTTTTTTATACAACTCATTTGATACTCAACCATAAATATAAGCAATAACAATAAATTCAAAGAATGCACAAACAATTACTGATAAATTAGCTGAATATTCATTCATTAATGTCTAAATAAGATATATATCAATACGTTATTTTAATCATAGCATAATAAGTATACATACAAATAAATAAATTCCACCCTAGAAATACGCAAAAGAAAAAACAAACATAAATGAAAATTTTTATTGTACTTTTGTGTTCTATTTACCGGTGTACACATAGGAAGTGCTAATAGAAAACAAACTACACAATATCCAAGGATAAAATATGTTTTATAACGTCGTAGACTAGTAAAAGTATCTAATAAACCGGATATTGTTACATCAGATAGTGCAAACTAAATTTTTAAAAATCAAATAAATCTTCGATTTATTTCTCAAAATTAATACTTGAGAATCGAGACCAAGAGTGAGCAACATAAAAAAGAATATTACTGCCCAAAATGGACCACCAGGCATAATTGATAATGCTTGTGGATAAGCAATAAAAGCTAAGCCTGGCCCAGCTTTAGCTACTTGATCAACAGGTAAACCCGTTTTATATGACATAAAACCAAGAATAGGAAAAACAGCAAAACCCGCAAATACCTATTATCTTTCAAATATAAAATTTTATCGTATTTTATAAATAACTTACCGAAGTAAAACAATCACAAGCAGTAACAATTATACAATCTCTGAAAAAAAAACAAAAAAAAAGAAGTTTGTACATGCAACAAAGATGAAATCTAACCTAAGATAATTTGATTTAAATTTATTAAAACTAGCATAACCAAGTATGGAACCGAATCCTACTGACAAAGAAAAAGTAACTTGAGAAGCAGCTGCAATCCAAACCTAAACAAAAAAGAATATCAATGTCAAGAGCAATTATTCTTATAGAAATTACGCACATCAAATTCTCGAACTTTATTCCAGTTTGGTTTCAAATAAAATGAAATTCCATTTGCTGCACCTATTTAATAATATATACAAACATATAAATTTCTAACAAATCCATAGAATAACCTGGTAATGTTACACCACGAATAACCAAAGCAAAAATTACAACATAAGGAAATAATGAAGTAAAATAAACTACCTGAAAAATAAACATAACCATAACATTCAAATTAGCTTAGAGTATATGAAAAGTAGTGGCGAAGATATTTAAATTTCTTATGAAAAAGCTTAAAGAGACTTTCTCTTCATATAGCATGACAGTAAAAACAATACTACATTTCTGTAATGTTTGATATAGCTCTTCAACTAATATTATAACAATAAAATTTCGATACGAGTTGTTTGTTATACAATGCCATAGTAATATTAGATCATATATTATTTTCGATGTGTATACTCTTCTTGACGTTTCTTTTGTTCTAATACCTAAGCATCGATATATTTGAGAGCATGGAAAAAAGTGATGCTGGTAGAACAAAAAAATAAAGACAAAAAATAATTTCAGTGAAATTTTTCTTCGTTATTCGACGTAATCAAACAAAATCTAAGCGATCGAAATGATTCTAAATTATTGTATCGTGCTGCTGCTACTCTTTGTATAGACGGCTAAACATTAGACGAGACGAGAAAAGAAAAACAAAAATAAAGAGAATATCAAAAAGAGGATACATCTAAGAATGAGCAGTGCTGGTATGAATACTGAAATACTGACAATAAGTCACCGATGCAGGCTCCACTTGAACACTGACTACGCTACCATTGATGCTCATTGAAGAACTGACTTTATTGAAAGCCAGAATTTGCTGCAACATAGAAATATCAACTCTATCCATAATATGTCTATTTTGTAGCGACGTGTTTCAGTACCTCGGTAAATACATAAACCGATGCATTGAGTTGAAAAACTTTAAAAATCAAATATCTATTTGTGTGTCGCAACGGCTGAAAACCTAAGCAACTGTTTTGAGCAATGGAAGCAGCTGTACCGATCAACTTACACCTCTGAATACTATCGTTGGAGTGTATCAACTAAAGTATTACCATCACAAATCTTAACAAATAGTTTCTATCGAAATTTTATTATTATGTTATAACATGTAAGGTTTTGCATAAGAAATTAAAATACCTTTACTATTACTTTGCATATGTTCTAAGTATTTTCTGATTTACTTTGCCAGATGATTTGATGCCTTGAATAATACAAGCAGCAACAAGTATCCATGCTAAGAGTAAACACAGTACAAGAGACCAATGTGGAGAACCCATTGCTTCTAATGAATTACTTCGTCGTAAAACATAATTACTATCAACATATTTTTATTTTAGATTTAAAACAAAGAAAAAAGCTAAGACTTTTAAAATCTTACTCAAAATATTCTTCCGGTGGTGATGTAGGTAATGAACAATTACTGAATTGATTAGTTGAAAGGCAAAGAAAATTTATCGTTGCATTCTTTGATGGATCTAGAACCATTAATATTATCTTATTAATTTTCTTTCAATTAAAATACAACCTGGATTTGAACAACTTTCTGTATTCCACCAATTTCCACAATCACTCCACGGAAGTTTTTTTCGAAATGAAGCAAAAAAATAAAATAAACACCAAGCAATAATTATATTGTAATAGATTGTAACAAGAAATGAATTAACTGCCATTGCCCAGCCTAGTCCTAATATTATATACATATTATTTTGCATACATATCAATATAGAATATCTTCATTACCTTTAAACATACGTGACATCTTAAAAGCAACTGTAGCACCACGACTAGTAAATTGACCAAGTGATAATTCAAGAAAATAAAGTGGTGTTCCAATAAGAAAATACACACAAAAATATGGTATAAGAAAAGCGCCTATATCAATAGAACACGTACAATAGACAAGATAATTTCCATATATTCTTACCACCACCATTTTTGAATGCTAAACAAAACACAACACAAAATGAAAATAAACACATAGAATAATTATAAGCACTACCTACCAATATAAGGATATCTCCATACATTACCCAGACCTGAAATATCAGAAAAATAAGATTAGATAAACTATTATTATTAATACATACCAACAGAACAACCAACTAATGAAAGAATAAATTCAATTGGTCGATCCCATTCTTCTCTTTGTTCTTCTTTATTACTTGATTTTACTTCCTAAAAAGTTCATTTATATATTTACATTTGAACAAAAAACAAACAAAAAAAAAATGAGATTCATATTTAACTACTTCAAATGGTTGTTGAAGAGTATTTCTTGATCGAATAAGCGCTCGTAACCGATCCAACATTGTCTAAAAACTAAACAAATGTCAATCAATTTACTTCTTTTTATATTGAATATTTGTAATCTTATCTCTTTCCTTCATTTTGTTTTTGTCATTAACAGCATAGTCAAATAACACGCATGTCTGTAAAAGACATAGTTTAATCAAAAACAACACAAAGTTTATATGAAGTTATTTTATCTTTGTATAATATTCAAATTACTTCTGTCACGGATAGTTCACTGACATTAATAGAAAATAGACTCATGTTTATTTTATAATAAAAGTTCTCACAATAAAAGTTTGTTTCATATCATATTGTTTTCTATAAAGTTTAAAGAAGATCAAATCATAATAGAACACTGTGTATGATGAGAACTATGATTCATTGAGAAGACTGAATTGTAACCTTTTACTTGAATGGAAATAGATCGAATGTTGAATTTATATAGACTTATATTGATTTTATTTTTAAATACATAGCGGTAAAATGTTTACATTATTTATATATAACAATATGTATTTATTTCAATTAGTCTAATATTATTCCTAACATGTATCTTATTGTAAAATGTTTATTTCAGTTGACATATTTTTCATTACATGAATTTAATTGCAAATCAATTATACCAAAACACGTCAAGTAATAAACTATTGTATAGAGTTTACTATTCTACGCGTTCTTTTTTTATAGTGATCTAAGCTATAATAAAGTACTATAGAATTACTTTCGAACAGTATTTTGCTAATGGCTTTATATAAATTTTTGACGCATGCATATAAATAAAATATGTTATGCATATTGTTAAGCTGCAGAATGGCATATTCTTGCGAGATTTAATTCAATTTTGAAATATTCATTTACAAAAATTCAAATCTATTTACATACATTTGTTAGACGTTTCAAGATATTAGTGAAAAAGATCCATTATTTAGTTTAATATTGACCTATCGTGAACTTATTATCGAATATATATACATGTAATTAATTAGAAAAAGAATGAAAAAGCAAAACTTCTGCAAAAATTTTCTAGAATGTAAGGATAGGATTTAAAAACGGAAATTTCCTTGTCTCTACCTATGAATGAGATGTTTGCAATTGAATATTATAAGAGTTCTGTTTCTTTTCATAACGTCTTATGCATATGCTTAAAACTTCTCAGTAATAATAAACATATCTGTTTCTAATATTGAAGACTTTAAAGTCCAGATTGATGTCTATTGTCGGGTTTTTCTCAAGATGCCAATCAACATTTTTTTAAAAATAACTTTCCGTCGCTTATAGCTATCGAAGTCGAGTTTTCGCTATTAGATAGAATATTTTTTTTTTGACATGTATTTGTGAAACATTTATTAAGTTTGAAGAAGTTTTTCAGGAATATTTTTAAGTGAATATTTCTTTTCGTTGTCCATTTCCATAACTTTTCGTAGCAATCTATGCTCAAATTAAACTAAAACGTATCGCGATGAGTGTTGTATTCTCTATATAATTGTTCGAATTTTCTATCCTCACCATGGACTCATGCTTTAAGAGAAGCGAATGTAAATGTCGGTGTTTTCTTCGTCATACTGACAACCACACCCATATTCTACGGAGTCAGATTGTAACCAGTTGATTTCTTAATAAGCTAATTAATTATAATAAAATGCTACATATATTTAACGGGTAGTATTTGATCCAGACTCATTTTTTATTATGAATTCATTCGGCGTTGTTGGGATCGGCGAAAATAGACTTTTTTTGTCTTTTTAATATTGGTTGTTGATAAAGCAATAGTCGTAACAATGGTGTCAATATGAAACATATGCAACTACAACATATATATTTTGTGTATATAAGATTCAATTTTATGCCATTTAAAATTAGTTACAAAGTATTGTCTCATAGTATCTTAATACTACGGAATGTTTTTTGTTTGCTTATCTATAATAAATTCTACAGACTGAATATAAATCAAAAATTTCATGATGCAACGAAAAGGAATACATTGCTGATTTGTTTTCTTCTAAAAAGGGGTTATATCTATAGAAACAAAATCAAGAAAAAGTAAGTTTTACGCTGACAAAAAAAAAACACTATCGTGAAAATTGTTTTATTTATTTATCAAGTCAATTCTTTAAATTATTTTTTATTGACAACTCGCTATATACGTGCTATGATACTATTTTTATTTGTGTGCTACTTTTCTCAGCACACGTTTATGTCTTAACGTAACTATATCCATAGCGCTATTCCATTACTTTAGAGTCAAGTGAATCGACGTTTGATGAACACTACTTATGCTCGTAATCGAATAACCTATACAACATATCAGGGAACCATGTGGGATGGGACTTCACACCAGTCAAATATCAAAAAAGAGATTCTGAAAACATCTATCGTTTTCATTATAATTTTATGATAACCAAGTTCACATTTCGGCGAAAAAATGACATCTATTTCGGAACGATTGTGTTGTTGTTAATAAAAAAAAAAAAAATTACTGTAAAAGATGTTTGTCCATTGGAATCACATGAGACCGATGGCATGTAATTATCCTCTCCTACGCAGACTTCTGCAATATATATGTTATAAAAAGAAAAATAACAGAAACATTCTTTTCATTCTACGATTAAAGTAGCAAGAAAGATAAGTACAGGTGATTCGTTTATCAATATAATTAATGCAACAAAGTAGTAAGATATATTACTACTTGAATAGTTTTGTATGATGCTTCCTGAAAAAATATATATGATGTATATTATCAAACATTTATAATGATTCTTAACAAACAAACAAAATATCAGATTCGAAGAACGCTTGAAACTAATATTGAAATAATAGTTAAAATTGAATTAAATCACATGGCTTGATGAATCATGGCCTTCTCAACAGATTTTTGAATATCTTAATCGTTCACTTTAGAATTGATGGATATGCTTGAAAACAATATCAATGATAATTCAGGATCTAGATATGGTCTTCAAAATATATTCAAACATGTATCACATATAGCGAATATATATATTGTTCCTTATCAACATAGTTATGGTTTAGGTGGAATACTTTTACAATAAATGATAGATTATGCTCGTTGATTCGGTGCTTCAATTATTAAACTTAAAGTAAATACATCAAATATAAATGCATATAGATTATATCATAAATATGGTTTTTGAATAATGTGATTTCTTTCTCATTACTATTCCAAATATCGAGATACTTATCAAATGGCATTTTCACCAGAAGTAATTTTAATGTATAGCGATATTTGTGTCATATTCTCCATTTATAATCATAACATTTTCAGTTTTTTTTTCGTTCTTTTTTTTATTATAAGAAAATAAAAAACAACTATTTGAAAGTTATTACTTTCGTGACAGTTGAAAGTGTGCGCAAAAAACTGTACACAGAAAAAAACGAATTAAATGATTGTTAAATATATACTTTAGATATACTCTGAATGAGTTTATATCTTGAAAAAAAATGGTCGATTTCGAATAATGCTCTTGCGAAGATTGTTATTATTGACATTGCATCACAATAAAAAAAAAGGTGAATATAAAGATAAAATATATTTGCTTAGCATTTATTGCACTGTTTTTTCTGCTGAAAATGTGATGAATGCTTGAAATTACGATTCTTTTTTTAAATATTATTTACTAATAATATTTTTTTTATTAATTAAATAATATTGTTTTAGATGAAAACATAGAGATTTTCAATGGTTACTATACCACAAATACAAAAAATTGAGCCATATCGTGTCGTTCATGAACTTATTTCAAAACCATTAGGAACATATATTATACGAGCTTCGACTAAAAATGATGATATAGTTTCACAAGTTAAAACTAAATCAGAAATAAACTCTCGTCCTTATGTTGTTTTATGTGTACGTGTTGATGAAGCTTCCTATCCATGTCCAATAATGAATTATCGTTTACCATTAATCGAACCAAATGGAGAAACAGATCCCGTAAATATTTTAGAAGAATATAAAAGAAATGAAAATAATTCTGAAATCGATGGATTACCACAATTACAACAAGAATGTATTGTTACAGAAGAAGATACAAATTGGGAAATCAAACGAACTCTTTTTGACAATAAATACATCTGTCTCTTTCCATCTAATAATAATAATGATGATATAGAAGGAAGTACAATATGTAATTTTCAAGATGGTAGAATTGAAATCAACGTATATAATAAACGAATTCGAAATGATGAACAAAGTTTTCAACAGGAATTTTCAATATTAAAAAATCTTTCTTATTTTCATATTGTTTCATTTTATGGTATCTGTTATGAATCAGATCAAACTAAATATTTAGTATTTGCAGATAATGGAAAATCATTAAAACTATCATGTCCGATTTTTGAACATACAGAAAGACTCTTAGTTAAAAGATTGTCAATGATTGGATATCAAATAGCTTGTGGAATGATTTATTTAGAATATAAACATATTATTCATCGAGATTTACATGCAGGAAATATTCTTGTTGATAAAAATGGTTTTATAAGAATTGCTGATTTTGGTCATGCTATTATAAAAGATGCCGATGATGATGACAGATTTCAGCTATCAATAAAGAATTCAAAATTGAACTTTCAAACACGTCGTTTAGCACCTGAATGTTTATCATCACCACCTAAAGAGAGACAACTCACTGATACAATAAAAATTCTATTAACTAGATTTTCCTCGAAAAGTGATGTGTGGGCATATGGACTTATATTTATAGAACTTATGATGAAGGAAAGCGAAGATGTGTATCCATATTTACCGATTAAACGTAATAATGATGACGAGGTTATTCAAATTATTCAACATGTTAAATTAGACCACAGGATACATGAAAAACCAGATTATTGTCCTAAAATTATTTATGATACATTAGAAAAATGTTGGAGTTATAATTCTGAAGATCGTATTTCATTTTGGGATGTACGAAACGAAATGGTGAGATTATTCAAATCATAAAATAATTAAAACAAGAAATTCATCTGAGAATAAAGATCAATGAAATATATGAAAATCATTCATATAAATTACTAATTACTCGAATTGTTCTATGAAAAAAGAATTAAAACAAATTTTACACTTTCCATAGTATCAATTTAAAATTACTCAAAATAATTTAATTAATAATTATCTAATATAAAATACTATAATGATTAAATGTACTAACGAGGACACTATACAAATCAATACTTGTCGTTTGAGCTTATTTTGAGCCTATAAAGATGTGCTGGCGAGACTAGCAAGAAATGTAAACTGGTTTTTCTTCATCGGCCTTTAGAGCTGAGAAAAGATAGTTTTACTGAATTTTCGACTCATATTTTAGATCTATACTGGAAAATCAACTAACGGAATTTCAATTTGAAATCTTGCTCATACATACGCCGCATGACTGACAACATTCTTTTCGGCTGAAACTTCCAAGATACTCTAAAGCTTATTCGACTTTAGTAAAATGATCATAACTCGACTAATAAGGCTCATGGAGATGAACTATTTCAGACTATTGTTAGTCTCACAAATGCGCTCTTGTAGGACCAATATGAACTCAAACGGCGGGTATCAGTTTGAGTGGTTTCCTCATAAGTGTGAATGAATGATTCGAACTTTTTTTTATTGTTGTATATGTAGTTTTGTTTTTTCTTATTATTTACTTTCTATGTTAATATGATGAAAAATGTAGAAAGAAAAAATATAAAGTAGAAAAATATCAAAAAGAATGCTTCGTTCGATTTCTTGATAATGAACAGATAGATACTTTTCAAGACTAGACTTCTGAAAAATGGTCATGGTCACGGTCTCTCGTGGCCGTGATCGTGACTAGTTTTCGAAAAATTGCCGTGACTGAGATCGTGACCGTGACCAAATAGCTCGTGATCGTGACTTAACGATGAAAAAATCTTGATATTAAAAATTTGATTTTTCTGAATAAAAATCAAGATTTTAATTGATTTACGATTTTTTTTTGTTTTATTACAGAGGAAATCTACGAAATCAATTTAAATCTTGATTTTGTAGCACAAAAATCGAGCTAGTAATCCAAAATTTCCGTGACCGTGAATAATAATTTCGAAAAATTTTCGTGATTATGAACGTGACCGTGACGTGACTAAAAAATCGTGGTCACGCAGAAGTCTATTCAAGACTCATGGTACGCTGTATATTTGGATTCTTTTTTGAGAAAATTATGTTTCGAGCAGGGTTGCCACCTTTTGAAGTTCGAAAAGCAGAAAATAGCCTACAGAAGGCAGAAAATGACAGAAGTTTTATTGTGAAAAAGCAGAAAAAAAGCAGAAAGTGTGTTTCTGCTGCGAAACAATCTTTTAAGCTTTGACTGAATGAAATCACAAAGAATTTCACATCTATTTCCAATCTTGATTGTACAAAATCAAGAAAAAATCTAGTTAAGCACAAAAATAGAATTATTGGGTTCGTTTTCTTTTGAATGTGCATTTTACATCTGATTTAATAGCTTTCAAAAAATCTTCGTTGCACAATATATATTTATACAGCACTCGCAAACAGTTTCAGGATACTCGAAAAAAGTACTTTAACCCTTTATTTTTAAGTTGAATCTGAAAATAAGCATATGTTTGGCACTATTATTAGCCAAAGTTTCATATCTTATTGAACAAATGAATCTTCGCAATTTGAGACCAAGAGAAAAGTATCAAACATAAAATATCCAATGGCTAAAAGTTCTGTAACAAATCTCGTTCTTTTCGCCTATTGACTTTCCTTCACTTTCAAATACTATAAGTGGAAAGAGTTTAAAAAGCTGACTACAGTAGATATGTATTCGTTTAACATATTATAGTAGTCAGATGTTTTTCGTAACGAGGTTTTCCGCTACAAAAATGCTAAAAAAGTACCGTGAAAGAGGACAAATCATGTCGTAATTTTTGCTTGCTTTGAAAAGCAGAATAAATTCGACAAAATAACTCATTTATTGGACTCTCAAATATCAAAGAAATGCATTGGACGATAGAGAAAAACAAAAGTTTATCCTACTGCTTTTTTTCACGTAAAAATAGCTAAAATATTTTAAAATTTTAGATTTCTATTTTGTCTAGGCTGTGGTACATTGTTTAATGTAACACAAAGTCCGAAAATGTATAGTTTTGCTATATTTATCTTGCTCTTCTACATAAGCAGAAAAGATATAATTTCTCCTATTTCACAGTAGTTTTTTAACCGTTTCTTTTAGATCGCTAACATTTTTACAGAGGAAAACCTCGTTAAGAAAAACGTCTGCCTACTATAATTTACAATATGAAAACATCTAGGATAGTCAGTCTTTCAAGCTTTTTCCATTGACACTGTCTGGAATCGAAGAAAAGTTAATGGGTGAATAAAAAGATACTTGTTCAAGAACTTTCTGTCATTGGATACTTTATATTTGATACTATTTTTGTGACATCAAATAGCAATGATTCGTTTGATCAATAAAATATGGCATGTTGCTCAAGAATAATGCCAAACATATTCTTTACTTTCACAGTCAACTTAAAGTATTTGAAAACTGTTGTCGATTGTCTCGAAATTATTTGGTAGGGTTATAGATTGGCAGTTTTTTGCAGTCAGCGAAAAGCAAGAATTTTTCTTCACATTTTGAAAAACTGATGCAATATAATATAAAAAATGCTAGTTAAAAATATAATAGACAAGATATGCGAAAAAGCAGAAAAAAGCAGAAAAATCTTCAAAAAGCAGAATTTTTCTGCTAAAAGCAGAAGAGGTAGCAACCCTGGTTTCGAGCTCGATAACACAACCATTTTGAATCTAGTTACTTTGATTTGGATGTGGTTCAACTTTTTAACAAAATTAACGTTTCTGTCGATCTTTCTATCTAAAATCTTTCCGATATTTTCAAAATAGAAATGAAGAAGAAACATACATTATTCATATATATTTCACAGCAAACATATCAGAAGAATACCAGTCAAAATACCACATAGAATAACAGATAGATGCGTGTGACATATGACATGTGTTGAATCGAACTGATTTTCAATGATAACTATTCCTCATTTTTTCTTACGAGGGAATCACTGACGGTGATACGTCGTATTTGAGATGAAGCCGCAATCATCATTTAAGACCAATGGAGACTAGAAGAAGCGTAGAACGATTTTCTCCGTGCATTGTCCTTGTGAAGTTATGATCATTATACTAAATTGTTTACCTGTGGCATGATACTTATAAAAAAATCGGACATAGTAATTTCGGCCTAAAACGTTGCTCATAGACAGCTCTTGAAATCGTTAGGATCTTCTAGCAATCTCAGATTTTTTGTGAATTTGACACCTCAAGAAGCAGTCACTTATTTTGGCGAAAATCTTTAGGAAATTCTAATCATTTCAAAAACAATCCATAGGCAATGTTCCAGGCCATAATTCCAAAAAAGCAGCGTATGGGGAAGAATTCTTCTAGTCTGAAAAGGCCCTATGTAATGACTATCACTTCGGATGGTTTATTTTCGTTCATAAATGCTAGTATGATTGATGTGTATGTATGAATCATTTTTAGAGTTGGTACAGTACAGTTCCAGTTTCAAGAGATTTTAAACCTTATATACTCGTGACATCTTTTGAATTTGAAAGATTCTTCTTGAGATATACTTTTTCTATATTTTCCGACCATACATTTTTTTTCACCTCGACGGTTTTTTGTTTCTACACTTTTTCTGTTGTTATGTTTTCCTTGAATTCTCAGTTGTTTCGACTATTGCTACTAATAATATATTAGCTTTTGAATCAGCGTTTCGAATAATAATAATACTCGAAGCAAATTTTTAATCCATAGTTTACCTTTAGTGTTTCTACATTGTGTCAGCAAAAAAAACAAAGTATACTAGACGCTTTACTACTATCTGAGCTACTGAAGTGTTCAAAAAAAAATCTGTTTTGAAGCTTTAAAACAAACGCCGGCAACATACGCTAAAAGTAATGAAACAATTTTCATTCTGAATGTTATTTATGAAAGATGTTTTTATCTTTTTCTACATTATTTAAATATAGACATCAGCCGAAAAGTACGATTATGTAACAGAAATATGTTTTTATCTGATTTTCACTATAGTCAGTGACTAACGTCAGCAGTCACGTTTATTGAGATAAGTTTATTAAGAACATCATCATTTTCTAAGGTTGTTTTCAAATTAAATAAATTATCTGATATGAGAATATCGAGTTTTCATACAATTTACGTTATCATGCTCCTTTCACATAGAGCAATCTGTTTTATTATGATTGTCGTTTGAAATAATATTACAACTATCGAAATTTATTACGTAAAAATCGAAAATCTTTTTTGATGTCATGACATTTATGTTCTATCTTATTATTTTTACTAATATAAATATTCGACTGCTTGCACTTCATTTCTATTTGCTTCCATATGCTTGCTTTTCAAAGAAAGTCGGAAGTATTCACATGTTTATATTTGATTTTACTAAGTACGTAAAAATTGCATATTGTTGTTGTTGTTGTTTTTATATGCAATAAAATCATATATTTTATTCTGTTCGCATTTCTACGTTGTCATCTTTCACCGAAATTTTTTTGTTAGTAAAACGAATACATTGATAAAAAAAATGTGATGTTTTAACGTCATTCATCCACAGAACAAATATTACTCATATGATTCATTCATATTTCGCAAATGTTGAGTAAGAAATTATCACGCCTATGATTCAGTGCAATTGTGTAGAATAAATGATGTTTTTCTTTTCATTGTACAAACGATTTCTCAGTAATGCCATCATTTATTAGCAACAATAATGATTACCAAATATTATCAATCAATGCCAAAAAGTCGAATCAATATAGAATTCGACGAATGCAGGAAACTGATATTGACACAATAGTTAAACTTGAGCAAATTACTTGGCCTGATGAATCATGGTCTTCTGAAGTTTTTTTTGATTATCTTCATAATCCATTTTGGGACTGTTGGATACTTGCATGTTCTATCAATGATAATTCAATACTTGGATATGGTCTTCAGTATATAGACAATCATGTATCACATATAGCGAATTTATGTATTGATCCTTGTCAACGTGGTCGTGGTTTAGGTGGAATACTTTTACAATATATGATAGATTATTCTCGTCGATTAGGTGCGTCAATAATTGAACTTGAAGTAAATACATCAAATATACAAGCATATAATTTATATTATAAACATGGCTTTGTGAAAATTGGATTCTTAGAACGATATTATTTGGACAGCACAGATGCATATCGTATGCAGTTGATTCTTGATAGAATTTATTAGAAATTTCGAAGCATATCTTGCACGCTTTTTGTACTTATTGTTACCCTTTACTCATTCTCTTTTCTCGGATTTTAAGCTGCTACTTTTTATTTTTCGCCGAAAAGCCAATGACATTATTCTTCAAGGAGAGCCTACGATAGGAAAGAAAAAAAATGTCGACGAAAATTATTTTTTCTCTTGAGTAAAATGATACTATTCTCTAAGAGAATAAAATCGAACGATCGTATCGATTTAAATAAAGAATACGCCTTTTTCTTGATGGTAAAAGTCTAGACAAACTGTATGACACGAAAATTTCCATTTGCTTCGTTAATTTTAAGTGGTAAAAAACTGAAACAAATAAACATCATATTTCTTTTAAGTATACTTGTGTTATACGGAAAACAGAACAAGAAAAAATTCCTTTTCGACGACAACGTTAAAAGATCATAGAATTTCGCCGAACAAAGTAATAACATATTTTATCATGGAAAAAAAAAACTATTTTTAGCGTTGATTTTTTTGCATTATAATGCTATGCATCTAGTTGGAGACACTTCATTGTAGATATTACTTTCTCTTCGTATCCATGCGCAATTTACCAACAATTCAAAAGGTATCACCGACCTATATTATTAAAGTTTTAGTGCCACAACCATATGGCACATATATTGTTCGATATCAAACACCAAATGATGAAATACTTTCATCTATTCATATAAATAATCGATCAACAACATCATCTCTTCAAAGAGATCGTTATGTTGTATTATCAGTACGTGTTGATGAAACTTCATATAAATGTCCAGTAATGAATTATCGTTTGTCACTTATGGGACCGAATGGTCAAGAAAATCTTGCACAATTATTAGAACAATATAATCCAGAACGTGGTCAACTAGAAAAGTATACTCCATTAACACATGAATTAATTCTTCCAACAGAAGATCCAAATTGGATCTTAGATGCAAAAGACTTTCATCATATAAATTTTAATCGCGGTCGTTTTAGTGGTAAACATAATAACGGAATATCTGAAGCTATTTGGCAAAGACCAAATCAAGATGATATTAAAATATTTATTAAACGTTTTACAAAAAATAGTTCTTACTATGAAAAAGAATTGAATTTACTCAAACAACTTTGTTTTTTTTCTATTGTTACACTATTTGGTCATTATTCTGATGATCAAAATAATTATTTAGTATTTTCACATGGTGGAAGATCACTTGAATCAATTTGTCCTATACGAGCTCGAACAACAATATCAAGAATGTGTCGTATTATAAATATTGCCTTTCAAATAGCTAATGCAATGATTTATCTTGAAAAGAAAAATATTGTTCATCGTGATTTAACAGCAAGTAATGTTCTTATTGATTCTTATGGTTATATAAGAATTGCTGATTTTGGTCATGCCATACAAAAAGAAGAAGGAAAAAATAATCTTTCGCGTTCAGTTACAAATAGTGGTGAATATAGATTTCAAGTTCGTTTTCTTGCACCTGAATGTATACCAAAACCAATGCAGACTCGAACTAATCAACCTACTGATCAAATTCGAAGGGAAATTTATGCTAGTTTTTCATCAAAAAGTGATGTTTGGGCATTTGGTATTTTAATTATTCAACTTATGCTTAAAAATCCTTCAAAACCCTATCCTCATATAGACAATGATCGAGATGTATCCCGACGAGTTGCAATCGATCGTGAAATGCATCCAAAACCTGATGGATGTAATGTTGATATTTACTTAATACTTAAACAATGTTGGGCTTATGAACCCATAAATCGTATATCATTTATTGAAATTCGAGAGAAAATGAGAATGTTATCATCAATTTTTGGCTAATTACGTCTTGTATTTACTTTACAATGTGATTACGATGACAAATTAGATCTAGCTTACTTTTGTCTCCGAATTTTTCAGATAAAAAAAAAACTAATTTTTACAAAAAAAAGTATTATGGTAAGCGGATAATATTTCTTTCACGATATAATTATTGTATTTTTTTTTGTTTTTTATGTAGATCAGCAAATGTCTTTCATTAAAAAAAAGTTCTTTTTTTAACAATCAAAAAATCTCTAAGAGTATTAAATATAATTGCTGTGCATTTTCTTAATAAAACTCTATATATAGTTTTTATTTTATTTTTATTATTTATTGCATTTCATATTTTATTATCAGTATATCTGAATCTGTTATCAAGGAAGTGTGCATGACTCATTTCTACATACTAGTTATGAGAAAGCATTTATTGCATTTGCCTTTTCGATTTAAAACACCAAATACTTGATTGATAAGCTTTGCCTATACCAAATAATTGTTTATGGGAGACGTTCTTGATAGAACTATCGTTTTGTACCCAGAATATAATAAATTTTTCACATAATAAAATTTGATAAACAACCGAGTACAACCCTCTGCTATAGAAGACCTTGTTGAAGGAGTGGGGTATCGGATGTAATAAAAGACTATCTTCCTCCTCCTCTCTCTCCTTTTTTTTCTTATTTGATGTCTCAAAAAATTGTATCTTTAATCAGTATATTTACATGAAACTATGTCTAATTTTCAATTTGTTGAGTGGTAAACCTTAAAAAATGGAAATCATCATTATTTGTTAACTTTTGAAGTCCTAAAAATATCTTCCCAAATCCTCAAAAAATTGCTTCGATTTTCTGAAAAATCGTTTTAATTAATAACCCTGGAAATAAACGGGACAGAATTAAAGATCCAAGATCTTCTACTGTGACGGACGGGGTGGTCTATTTGGAAAAGATGAATCTCTCCATGTATGATTTGACTGATGTAGAATTTCACGAACTATATCAATCAGTTCCATATCCTATATCAGTGTATCGTTGATAGACATCACAGCAGACTAGCAAAAGCTTTGTTGATGATGAGACCTTCCGTATAATAACGCCAGAAGATTGATCATAATGATGGACCACCGGGATTTATTTAAGCTAGTAGATTTATCTCTCGGTGCATATGTATTTTAACTATATCAAAAGAGAGTCATAATTCTAAGCGATCAGTCTGCGTCATCAGCTACTTCTACGCTTCTAAGTATTGTTCTCGCTGTCATTCTCAATATTATTCCTTCCGTTAAAAGAATAGAGTTTATAAAAAAATCTCGAAAAAAAAAACTGAATCCTGAAAATTGTTGAATATCAATTGAATCGATGAAGTGCTATACGATACAAGAACCGAAATATTTGCATATAGACTTGTTTGAAAACTATTAATGGTTATAATTTTTATTATCATCCTTCGACTCTCCTTTACTCTTGTTTCAATATTGAAAATGTCTTATTCGATTTAGTTGAGTAAGTCGGCCTTAAATTTTTAATGAACAGTTCATTTATTCGCTGGTGTGCGTCGTTGCAATAGACTTACAACGAAGATTAGATAAGACTATCGGCTAGCAAGACTGTTCTATTCAGTACTTAACTCTATATCTTATCATGACGAAAAACAAATACACTGTCGAATTTTTGAATTGTAGTCATATGACAAATAGGGTTAATACCTTGATATTATAATATCTCAGTCTGCCCATACTATGGACATCTCATATTTTCAATTGGTTAGTGTGATAGTGGAGCTGATAATATAACTCGAATATGATCTATCTTCTACCGTGGCAGTACAAAGAATTCCCTTATGAGTAGTTATATAAATATTGTGGGACATGAGCATCAGAATTACATGTTTATCTTATCGCTTCTTTTTACCTCTGCTGACGATTTTTTCCCCTATATCTCAAGAAAGGAAAAAAAACTAAAATGAAATGTTGATCTATTGTGAATGCCCGACGGAGAGCTTATGAATTAGTATGCTTTTCAATAGTTTTCGAATGGTACTTAACAGATTTCAATCAGAAAAAAAAGTACAATATGAGTGAAAACTAATAACGTACTTACGATAAAAATAAAAGAATGAACTGACCTACAGATGCTTCAAAGTTTTCTTTTCGTCGAACTTTTTTTTTCTCGAAAAAAATTCGTCTAAGGCCCGCTTAGGGTTCAGTGAAAAAGTTAATTTAATCAAAATATCATTTTTATTGTTCTGTTATTTGTCATTTTGCCTTATAGTATAATACTTTGTAAGCATAGAAATTGTCCTTCACTATTTCAATGATTTTCTAATTAAATTGAATTGTTTGACTGAACTTCGAGAAAGATCTCAGTCGACGCTTGTTTACTGTTATTAGCTTTGACTCAGACCGTATTTTATTATCTGATTGACATCTGTAAAATCCTATTCAAAACTACAACAAAAGTGGTATCTAAACACCATCCAACTTCTCTTGTATAACGAAACCAGCTTCAAAAACTATCGAAAATTATATAATTTTATTGCTCTTCCGTCAAGTATTCCGAATCACTGATAACTTCATACTGATTCAATTCAAGACATAGAAAAAACAATAAGCAGATGTAAATAAGAGCGATAAAATAAGCATTTAATCGTTATATTCGTCTCAGATAATATTTATATAAGTACTCAGCAGCACTCCAACCCTTCGTGCTGAAGTTGTTGTCAAAGATAGATTATAGAATGTGTGCACATTAAGATGAAATGTGTCGTCATCTATTGGCTAATCATTTCTTCGCCGTTTTGTTAAGTGCGTACAACTACATATAAGCGATTCGGTTAAACATATTGAACTTATGTATTTTCGTATATCTTTTTATTCTAGATCATTCATGGTTCGAGAACGCATTGACAAATTGATCAATGTTTAAGACTGGACTACCTCGAGACAAGCTAATCGAGATCAAACCAATATGGCTCGAAGAATCGATATAACTAATTCCAATTCAAATAAAAAAGTAGGAATTATTCGATTATGTAGCAAAAAAATACACACTTTCTGAGGGATAGATTTGAATCATATTTTCAATTTGTGTCACAAAGTGGAACACATTTTATGTTAGTGTGTAGCTGGTTGACATAGTTTCCAGTTTGAAATGCTATGCTATGAGAAAATTTACACAGCTTAATTTTTTTACATTTGAATAATCAAATTTATGATTGAAAAATAAATATCAATATTTGCATCCAATGATTTCTTGTGAAATTTTATATGAGACAAGTCATGAATGAAGGGAAATTGAAGTTAACTTCTTATGTCTTCCTACTCATTACTGTAAATATGCAGTAATCTATAATTATAAAGAGAAGTGTGTAGCTGGCAGTTTAATTTATTTTGATTGAAATATTATCATACGATTCAAAGGAATTCAAACGAAAAATAATCTTCAGAAAAGACGATTAAACTATTTGACTGTGAAGACTTTTTTTTTAGATTCATAGAAATCTATAACTCTGTTATTTTAAGATAACGAAATTAATAATTCAAATGAAAAGGAGATTGTATGTATGTGGAAATTCCTTCAGAATATAGAACTGTTATATATCATGGAGATATCTCCATGATAAAATCACTTCATAAAAAAACTCAAAACGCATAGTACCAGGTCATCGATCCTCGAGAAACCTTCTTTTAGTACAAAACTGATGAGAAGTCGTGATTTCAAAACTCAAAAGCCCAAATTTACTAACCTTTCTAGTAGTTTTTCTTCCAGTAGAAAACCAAAATCTGCAACACTTAAATAGTCAACTTTTTGGATATCTAGGAAAATTTTTAAATAAAAAACATTAATTCTCAATAGAAAGTTCTCGTTAAATGAATTATGTGAGATTTTATAATAGACGAACAGACACTCTAATTCTTACCGAGAGGGTTTATTTACTTATGTCGAAGCAAAAAATAATATTTAGTTTAGATGATGACAACATTTCTCTTCATCGTATTATTATATTTGTTAAATAAAATAGTAACATTCTTTTGTACTTATCTTTTTCGAATCTGAATTATTCAGGCATCTATCGTATTCATTTTCGCAGAAAATCAATAAATATCTATACTCTTTAACTTGCAATGCATAAATCTAGAATATGTTATTCCACTTGACTCCACTTCTTAATTCCTGCTCTTATCCAGAGTGAAACAAGTACGGGCTGATCAGATAATGCGGTAATTAGTTTTGCTCGAATCTCTTTTCCATACTCGTGTAAATCAATTGAAAAAAAAATATTGGTTTAATCTATAATCTAATCAGTTCGACTTAATAGAGTGCGAAGTTAATAATTACAAAATTAGATCTTAACATAAATGGCAGCTGATGTAAGTACAAGCACATTCAATATGCATCTACTTGGATAGATATCCAATCAGATTAGTATCGGATCAACCATTTCGAATTTATGATCGATTTATGCCTAATCATTTGTTGTTTAATCTATCACAATCAAATAAGTAATCGATTCACCAAATAATTCATTCATTCGAGACAAAAAAAGATACGCACTATAGAAATAGGAACAAAAAATAAAATACAAATCGAATGATACATTATAAAAGAAAAACGAGAATTTTAATGAGATTCGAATATTCATTTTCGATTTGATGTACGTTTCGTTTTTGATTGTGTTGCATTCGATGTTACTTGAGTTGGTGTATTTTGTTTTGATGTTCCAGTCGGACGTTTCGTTTTATTTGCTGATTTATTTAATGAATTTAATGAAGCTAAAAACAAATAAAAAAAAAAAGAAACATAAACAGTCCTTCAAAACTAAGGTATTTTTTTCTCGACTAGTTCAATTTTACTTGTTAATACTGAATATATTTTTTGATCAATTTGATCGAGATTAAAATTTGGTATATATCGTTTTTCACCTGCTGCTGTATCGTCTAAATATTTGATTTTATAAGTAAAAAAAAAAAAAAGATTTTAGTAAAACAATTTCGTTTTTACTTTCAACTTTAAGTACATAATATGTACTTCTTCCAGTAAGATATTGTGAAGCATAGTCATCACCATGTGTATGTAATTCTTTTAATTTTCCTTCATTATCCATAAGATCAATTATTTCTTAAAAAGATAGAAATCATTTTTTTTTAATTAACAAAAATAATAATAATAAATTTTCTTTTACCATCCTGTTGAACACCAATCATTGGTTTAATATGATCTAATAAACGATGACAAGAAGCATAACTATTCAAAAGTAGTTGTTGATTCTCTAAATTAAAAAACAAAATTTAATAAAATTTCAATTTAAAAAATAGCTTAATAATAATCTATTACCACCATATATAAGTCTAATAAATGTACAAGTTCCTGAGAAAAATTGTTTTTTATTATCAGTTGTTTTTACTGTTGAAATGGAACTTATGGACGTATTTTGTCTGGATATTTCCATGTTTAGTTCATTTGTCTGCCATTTTTTTTCTCAATCCATAAAATGAGATTTCTGTTCTATTGTTCTTATATACTATAGTAACTTGTTCCTTTTTTTTTTATACTGTTTGCAAACCATTTTCTTTCTTTTACACGCCTTTAAGCTATATATGCTTCAATGTCATTACTTATTTCTTCATACAGTAAATGGATTTACTGCTTGAAGACATAACCACACGCACACATATATTTTTTTTCATTTTTTAATTTCTACTATTATAATAATATACCTTTTGTTAAGGACAAAGTTGAATAGATGATTGTTACCAATGGATTGACAGATGTGAATGATGTAGAAAAAGATTCGCTTAAGTTTGATGATTCAGCTGCTGACAAACTTTGACTTAGCGATAGTGAATTATTATATATTTGAGATTGATAATGAACACGACGTGAAGATGATGAGATCACAGATGCCATTAGGCAAGTAAAAACTAGTAGTAATTTTTTACGAAAAAAACTTTAGTAATCGGATCGTTGTGATTGAATTCTGAACAAAAACAATATTTCTTTTGTCGTTATGAATTAAAATGAAACCACAATTTACTGTTGTCATAACAGAATAAACTAAGAAAAAAAATCAAGCAAGTAATCTTTTCTTTTTCTTCATCATCCACTTGACATTGTTTTTTCTGCACGATGAAAGAAAATGTAATAATAATTCATGTTCTTCATTTCAAAATTAACTAGTGAATAAATTTATTTCGTTACATCAAAAAAAAAAAAAAAAAAAGAAAGGAGAAAAGAAGAAAAAAAAAACAAGACAATGATTATGACAAGTCTGACATTTGAATAGATACGAAAAGAATACAAAAAGAAAACAAAAATAATAATAATAATAATTAATCTGACATTATTATTTTTTAGAGACAACTAAAAGAAAAGCACAGATAATTGTTGCTTAACAAACAAGAAAATACTGGATTGAAAAGATTTAATCATCTTCATCTTCAATTTCCTTAAAATAGAAAAAAAAAAAGATGTTTTCTTTTATTCTGTTAAAGAAAATCTATTTACAGGATCAACTTCCATTTGTTCATTATCTGTTGCTGTCATTGATAATTGCTGTTGTTGAAAATAACTATTTAAAAATATAAATAATCAATATATATATATATTTTTGAGATATTTAATATTACTAGTTTTCTAATTGTACAATAAATTTTCTAACAAGTAAACGTTCACGTAAAGGATTTTCTGTTCGTCGTTGTCGAACACCTTTTTTTTTCATTAATAAGATAATATGTTTTATTTATTCATTTTTAAATATTTAATTGTACTTACTAAATGTTGGCATTCGTAATTTTTGATAAGATAAAAAAATCATCATTGCACTTTCTTGATCCATTTGAAATAAAATAAAAACGAAATTCTTACTCTAAACAAGGTCAAATTGAAACAAATAACTTTGATTGAAAGATAATATATAATAATGACATTTGTTTTGATTTATTATTTAAATTAGAATTTATTTTTATTTATATAAAAATGAAAATAAAAAAGAATTTAAGAAAGTATTTGAAATGTCAAAATTTGAAATATTTTCTTTTTGAATTAATTTTACTAGATGTCGTTAGTTGATGAGTATTGAATATCAAAGAACAAAAAAAAAAAAAGTAGCTGTAAACAAAACACCTAGCCGTGTCAATGGAATTGAAAACAGTTCTGTTTTCTTTTATATAATTTAGATCTTTAATTTTTTTTTTCTTCGATCGGTAAAATAAAAAGTTCTTTCAAACAAAAATTATCAGATGCATTGGGAGGCATGGAGTGTCTCATTTACTCTAAGATGTATACATGTAAATTCTTGATGATGAAAGTAGTTGATAAAATATTGATATAGTATTCTGATCAAAGTCTTTTTGACATTGCATTCGATAAGACTACAATAGCTTTTTTTCTTATTTTTTTATTTTATGAAGATTTGTAATATTAAAATTTGATCATTTTTAGTTTGATAACACTAAAAGAATATCGTTCATGTAAAATATATGGCTACCAATGAACGAGCTAAACGAGAGTAAGTTCTGACAATAAAGAAAAATAAATTGTTAAAATTATTTTTGGTTATATTTTAATATTTTTAGTTCAACAGATCGAAATCTTTTGAGCAAAATTCTAAATGATTTAGAACGCAGTGATAAAACAGATAATCAACGATTAGAAGATAAAGCATTAGATGACTTTCAGTAATTTATTTTATTATTGATATAAATATTTGAATTCTTTTGTTTTTTCTTTTATTTTTAGGTCAAAATTTAGTACTAAAGCAAAATTTTCAAGTCATTCTGAACACAAACAATTCCTTAATGTATGTCATATTTGGTAATATACAAAAAGCATTTTATTCTTTTCTTTTCTTTTCTTTTTCCATAGTTTTTACATTTTATTATAAAGAAAAAATTACTTAATCCGTAAGTATTCTATACAAAGGAACAGAAGAATATTGAAAAATAATATAAATAAAGAATTTTTTAATGCTTTTTTAGAGACAATAGGAAAAAAGTCTGAGTTAAAAATTAATTTTGTATCATCAACATGATAAATATTTATTAAAGATTTCTTATCAAAATAAAACTAAAATTGTTTAAAAAATAATCCTTGACATATATACTATTTAAATGATTACGGTTCTAATAAGGCTTAGAAAAGCATATAATCGTTTTGTTTCATAGAAATTCCTTTTAAGGTGGTTGATATTAAATTGTAAATACAATATAATTATATTCAAAGACCTCTCATTACTTTGAAGTTTTACTCAAAATAAACGTTTATTAGTTACGTTCCACATCAATTTCAATAGTATCTGTCCAATCGGATACTACTCCGACTGGGATCGGTACATACGTAGATACTAATAACTGTATCCATCAGCCT
Organism: Rotaria sp. Silwood2; assembly: GCA_905329745.1. Classification (NCBI taxonomy): domain Eukaryota; kingdom Metazoa; phylum Rotifera; class Eurotatoria; order Philodinida; family Philodinidae; genus Rotaria; species Rotaria sp. Silwood2. Next base: position 359,762 of record CAJNSZ010000085.1, on the reverse strand, counting down.
GTGTCATTAAAACCTCTTGTTCATTTCCAAATGTTTCACTGCTTCAAACCAATGCTATGCGTAAATGTTTACAATTTTCCTTAAGGATTTACTGTTAAATAGTTAGACCAATTCTCTCATAACCTAGATTTTTGAATGTATTAAACCCCCCCCCCCCCCCCAAAGGCTGTTGACGCTTTTCCCGGCGCGTGTGAGGTGCAAAAACGACGGACGCTCTTCGTTCGTAGCCGTCCGATNTGAATTTTCATTCAGAAAAACAAAAATGATATGTTAGTCGTGTTTCGTTAGCTCAATGGTAAGAGCACTGGTCCGGTTAACCAGCTATCATGTCTTGGGTTCGATTCCCGAACGAAGCATATCATTTTGTTTTTCTGAATGAAAAATTCAAACATCGAAAGATAAAAGGAAGAAAAAGTATATCATATAAAACATGTATAACTCCTTTCTAATATCTAATTATCTGTTGTTATCTCCTTTTTTTTTATTTTGCAGAACTTTTGCTTTTTCTCTTCTGCTATGAGTGACAAAGACAAAAATATGTAATTTCACAAGCAGATGAAATTCTTGTATCTTCTTCAATATAAAAGTATTTTTTCTAGCTAGAATCAATCATTATTCATTGAACAATTCTTATATTGATTTAAGTATGACTCAAAACAAACGACAAGGACATACTTTGACAGATGATTGGGATGATATTAAGAAGAAAAAGTTACAATGTACTTCTCTTTTCTCTTCAATTAAAAGTAATACAAACAGGTTAGTAAGACGTATATAAAATTATTGTTTATATTATCTTTCATTTCTTTAAAGAAGTTCGATCAGTCAATTTGAAAATCTTTCAAATGAAGTTATTTATGAGATTTTCGAATTTCTTGATGCTTGTCAACTCTACGAAAGCTTTTTCGATCTTAATATACGATTTCGAAATCTTTGTAAACATTCAAATCTTCCAATTCAAATCAATACTCAATCTGTATCTAAATCGACCTTTCAACGTATTCATACTGATTTTATTCTGCCTAATAGACATCGAATTCAATCACTTGATTTATCAAATTCATTCATTATCAATTTTTTTTCTTCATCAACAGAAGATATTTCAAAATGTTCTCAACTTCAAACACTTATTCTTGATAAGATGGAGTCAGGATATCTCGAAAATCTTCTTAGAAGTTTAGATTCTTTATCTAATCTATCTTCATTAATTATTTTTATTGGTCTTAATTCAAATAAAAACATTCTCTGGAATTTGATATTCCAGTTACCGGTGCTAAAATATTGCAAAATATCTTCCGAAGAAAATCTTTATTTAGGATATTTGCCAATGTCTACCAATACAATAAGTTCTATTAAATATCTGGATATTAATAGTAAATTATATTACAATGATGTTGATACTATTTTATCATATGTTCCTCAACTTCATCGTTTATCAATCAATTATCTGTATCCATATTACACAGGCGGAACACATGTACCTCTCTTTACTGTAAATAATTTAACACATGTATCTCTTACATTAGATCATTTGCTGTTTGATCAATTTGAAACATTGGTTAAAAACTACCTTAGTCAAGTAAAAGTATTGCAGATTTCATCAAACTATGATTCGACATATATAAATGCCATACGATGGGAAAATTTGATTTTATCCCATATGTCATATTTACAAATCCTTGACTTGCAACATATATACGACATAGTCTATCGTAATAACCAGGCACTTATGCATGAGAATATATTTCAATATTTTACTTCTCCATTTTGGATTGAACGACAATGGTTCTTTGCACATGATACTAATTTTGGATCACCTCCACGTGGAATCTTCTATTCAATTCAACCATATAGGTAAAAAGAAATGAATTTTGTTCAATATTAGATGTCAATTCTATTTTGATTTATTAAGAAGAAAATACTTCACATTAACCGGCGAGCTCAATTCAGATGAGTGTCCATCTCAAGACAAAACTATTTTTGATTCAGTTCATCATGTTATTATTCAAGATGAAAGGATGATAGGCAATTGTTCAAAATACTTTCCAAATACCAATGAACTCACCATTTCCGATCAACGTACAGATCGTGCTAAACGATCTGCAATTATTAGTATCGATTATATTCTTCCTTTGATACAACTTACTAAACTAACAATTGATTATAGTCATCGTCCTTTCAGTAAAGTGATTGATTTGTTATATTCGACACCTAATGTTCATACATTAGTGGTCAAATGTGTATCACTCGTTGCAACAGATTATTTTCCATTACAACAAAGTGAAAAATTTCGATTGGTATCAAATTATAATAAAATAATAAATGTTACTATTTTGTTTGATTATTCATTACGCAATATTCAACTATTGATGAATCTCTGTCCTAAAGTACGACAAATTTATATTGGCACTTCTGAGAATTATCTTGAATCAACTATGCAATTTTTAATGTCAGCAACTAAGAGAACTAATTGTTATTTATCTTCAATATGTATTTTTGGTGTGAATACAACTATTAATGAAAAATTGAAAACTCTAATTGAATCCGAAAAATTTATTAATAATTATTCAATAAAAACCAGCGGCCAGACATTCGATCTTTGGTGGTGACATTCATTATTAATGAAGTCTTTTTGGTTGACTGTTATTCTGTTTCAAGCAAGATAAACTATGAATAGTTTTATATTCTTCAGCACAAAGACGAATTACAAAAGGCTCCACATGAATTAGTTTAATTGACGTGTGGATAATGCTAATTGAAAAGATAGTATATTCTATCGGAATACAAGCTGAATTTTTCTATCGTACGAGAGTTTCGATAACAGTTTCTCGTTTCGCAAATACAAAGAAATATATTGCTTCATATATGTACACACATTGAGGACAAATTTCTCGTTCATTCTTCCTCTTGTTTTGAGAACGACATTAACAGAAAAGAAAAGAAAAAGAAAAATATTCCTTTATGCTTTCTCTTTCGAAAAAGTTCCTTGTTCTCCTTCCTATATGCTATATATTCTTTTGTAACATTTTATCCACGCAGTATAAATAGCGAAATTATTTCCTCGTTCAATCCGTCGTTTTTTCACATAAGAGTAGATATATACAAGCTTATGGGCTATTACAATGTGGGCGGGGTGTCGGTGAAGAGGAGGCCAACACCTACATCCCACACCCATGCTTCTCCAGACTTTTTAGGCAGCAATCTATATGAGAGGAAGCTCAAAAATCTGGTTTGCGTCTCAAAAATAAGATGTCAAGAAAATTCATGGTGTGTTCTAGCATTATATTTCTGAGATTTACGATAGTGATAATCGTTATCAATGTGGTCGACTTCATATTCCTATCCACTTTAGAAAATTGAATCTTGAAAAACTTTTTTTTTCAAAACCTTGTAGAGGAGGGGGACAGAGCAGATAGCCCATATTGATCTTATTATCTTCACATAGTTATTTCTTGAAAATATCGTGGGGCGAAAAGTGATCTTAAAGCCTCTCATCCTTTGATAACTTCCTCAGAACTTATCAATTATACATCATTAGTAAGTAATGTCTAATGATGATTTTAAGATATTTCACCAATATGGTGAGAAGCAGTGTAAGAACGGCGACAGAAATGGTGATTATAGACGATCATGGCAAGTGCAGATACTTTTCACTGTTTTCGAGTCGTTTACAGACCGTTATATATGACGTCGAAATGGATCAATTGAATAAAACAAAGTGCACAAACCAGAAAGAGAAGAGATTTCTCGATTCCAAATCGAAGTTGCGCTTCTTTGTTGATCAGATAAGATTTATTCTTCTGGGTGTCACTGTCAATTGAAGAGCAATCATTTCCCAAACTCCATTGAATTGTTTGAAAAAGAAGAAATTGTCTTTGACTTTGTCATATTCTGACACGAATCTACATTGAGAGAAGGAACAATAGAGAATGTTTGTCGAAATGGCCAATTCATTTCCTAATCTTCACAACAATCATTTAGATTGACAATGAACAGGTATCTCATATAGATCTTCAATCAGATGATCATCGTCAGAATTTGATCCATATGTCTTCTTCGACTTTTTCTTTTCTCTTTGAAAATTCAATGCAAACATCACAGGTAAGTGATTAGTTTCAAAGAAAAAAAGTCAACATCGATATTCAATTCGAAGACAGAGTTTCGTTTTGAAAACAATTCTTGAACAATAGATCGAGAACGAGTGAGAAGAGATGTCAGATCAATTGTGCATCTGTTGCAATATTCTCTTATTGAATTGTTCATTGACCGATGAATTAATCTTTTGGTAGATTCATTTCAATAATCCATTTGAGAAGGTCTTGTGAGAAAGGTCAATTTGATCTCTTCAATTGAATATCAGTGTGAAGAGAATTTTCGATATTAATTGGATACATTCGAGATCACTTTTTCAAGAGAATTCTTCTCACTTGTCAAATATTCGATAGATCACTGTTCTTTCAATCGCTGTTGATCTATTCAGAAAAAAAAGATGAAGAAGGACTCAATTCGAAGATAGTCAAATGAGCGATCAAATTTCTTTCGAATCGTTTCTCTTCTGCTATTAATGTTGAGTTCTGTTAGTTTCCCAAGGAAAGACTCGTGATCGTTGAATGAAGTACAAAGCTTTCGTTTGTTAAGTGTCTCATGTTTGAGAGAGAGAAAACTAACATTGAACGGTAAAACAAAGATTAATTGAATGAAGTTATATTGAGTCTGTCGAACCGAGAGTTCAATTAGACCTATTCGATTGTGACAGATTTCGGCTCGAAACTAATTAGGTTCGGATTGTTCTTCAACAAATCGAACGAGAACAGTTCGTTTATTTGTCGAAAAGAATTCATTCTCTCATTGGATTCGATCTGTTCTATGATCATGTCTCCGTTGAATATGAATAATCAAGAGAATGAGAGAGAGAGTGGAAAACTTTGTTCAGCAGTTTTCTCTTTTCGTACAATTCAATACCAAATAACGAATGAGTGTCTTTTTGATGAGATCGATCGTCGTGATTGACTAATCCAACAAATTCAAGACCATGCTAAAATAAAATCGAAGAGAAAAATCAACGAGTGACAACAAGATCAATTTCGAGACAAAACTAATTGCAAAGGAGTCGATCGATAAGAAACACTTAACTGTTCATCGAAGATTTCTTGTCATGAGCAAAAGTTAATATAAATGCTGAGACAGAAAGACTTTGAAAAGAGAATATCTCTTCATGCACATCCACAAATGCCCAGTTTTTGATCTGTTTCAGAACGAAATAAAAATCTGAAACCATTTCCTGAAGTCAGTAATATAAATTTTTAACTGATAATGAACGAAATCTGTCATCGAGTTAACATTCTTTATGTTTGAACAATGTTAACGACTTCAACATTGTACATAAATGAATATCGATGCGTGTAGTCCATTTGAAATATATTTTCTTTCATAAAAATGCTATTTTTTTGACCATCATTTTTCGTTTATTTTCTCTATGGACTGTTTTATTATTGCTGTGAGCAGTTTTTCTAAATAGGATGTGTAGTTGACAAAAATTTGAAAAAGAAACGCACAGTGTTGTTATGTTATACAAACAAAAAGCGAATCATTCAAAAAACAAGCGAATGATGTTACATACACAATATTAACTTTATAGAAACTTGAGGCAGAAATGAAATTGACAACCAGAACAAACAGTTCAGTGAAAACTATTTGGTGAGCAAAAAGGCAAAGAATATGTTCCAAAAAAAAAATCGAAGACTTTCTTTAAGGAAAAAAACGTTTCAACAAATATAAAATACGTTTGGAAATGGAATGTTCAACATCTCTTTCGTTTCTAAATAGATTCTACTTACTTATGAAAATGTTACTGCCATTCCCGCAAAAAAGAATTGAAAAAAAAAACAACGAATTCGAAGTTATCTGCAATCTTTTCCTTATTGTGTTCTTCACTAAACTGCTCGGCATTCGTTTCTTCTATACTGAATCGAGTTTTTTTTATATGAAATTTTAATTCAATGCTTTCTTCTAGTTTAGAACGTAAGACTCTGTTCAAAAGGGTAATATGTTATTCATTATACTAATTTGACGATTCCAAGGTAATGCAAAAATCTTACTTGAATTTAATAACACAGTAGACGAAAAATGGGAACTATTAATGTTGTTTTTATGAAATAAAAATAGTAACATAATAAAAACGAACTATTTATGTAAATAAAAGTAAGGTAAAACAATACAGATAAATATATTATTAATCTTTTACAAAACGAAGTAGAATATTAAGCTTTCAATAGAAAGAAAACGAAAAAATGGTGTGTGTGTGCGTGGGTGGGGTTGCCTGTAAAAAGGCCGAACGAAAAAATGTCGAAAAATGAAAATGTCGAAGGATGTGGGTGTGGGTTACCCTTAGTTGATCCCACACTCACACCCACATACACCACCCACACATCGCACACACCCCACACCAACACCCTGACAGAACAACATAACAAAAGCCGCCTTTCACTAAATAAAAAATTTTACTCTAATCGAAAACTTCTAACACATGAAAATCTGAAACTAGCTCCTGATAAACACTTAGGAACAAAACAGCCATATATATGATTCACTACGGCAATTTCACTTCGTCAAAATGCGTCAAACTCCTCACAATTTTTGTAAACGCACTTATACAGCAGATAATCAAAATTTTTCGTGCCGATCAAAGTTCATTATAGCAAGATAACCCCAATACCATAAACACGAAACAAAGTAACCACAGGATCTAATGCACATCACAAAAATTAATCTCAATCTTAAGCAACCGTCAGCATTCAGCTAACTTCAACCGAAAACGAATTAACTGTAGCAACCATGCACGAATTATAAAACTCTAGCAATTTTGAGCTTATATATGCCAATATAGCAATGCATTGAGCAAACATCAGCCGATACACGAATTCTAGGTTTTTAGAGGGTATACATGATATTATGCCGATACAAATCAATACATTGTTGTGCTAGTATTTCTTCGTTGTTTCGCAGAGTAAAAATTGTATCTGTATTTGCGCAGCCCTCACGCACATTCGCACTTCAAATACAGAATTCGTTCTTTCAACATGGATCGTCTATCAAACAATCTGCAGCAACTTTTAAGCATCATCTAGATCAGTGTATCATAGTATTATTGACCGAAGCATGGATCCACTGGATGGGTATTTGGTAGGATGAGGGTTTCTGTAGTCAAATTTAGCGTTATACTTTCGTATCCGAGAAAAGTCACTTGAATGAGCATACCGTTCCAATAGCCGCTCGGTGGCTGAAGTGCGTTAAACGAATAGATAATCGATGTGTCAGTCTGTGCCTGCCAAAAAGGAAATATATATCCATATATACAATAATATTTCTGTACAACTTCGATTTTAACACTTACAGTCAGCCAGACAATTGGATTGCGGACTTCCTTGCTCGTGGTTAGATCTAATTTACCTAGTCGAAACTCTCGCCTATAAAATAGACATTCGATGAGAAAACATCTAAGTTTTCATGTACCTAGTGCCAGTAACAGTTCGAGCCTGATAGACCAGGGTATTTATCGGCTTGGACTGTCCAGTACTGAAATCGACAACAGCACGAATTTGTCCATACGTCTGATTTATTGTTCGTGTCCAGTTCACTGACGGCAAGATTTGTTTCTAAAATTTCAAAAAATCCTACTTGTAAAATCAATAAAAATTACTATGAACTTACATCATAAATGCTCATATAGAAACTCAGAAGATCTTTTTCATATCCTGCTATGTCATGTCCAATAGTTGGTATTGGTCTAATCGCTGTATGTTCGAATCAACGTTTTTAGTTCGTATATTCTTATCAAAAATAGGCACCACTTGTCTTTACTTGTAGATCGTTACAGAAGAAGTTCTACGAAAAATACCAGTATGAAAACATTATATATACTTGTTTAACATATACTTCGCTGTCGGGTAGAAAAACCTCATCATCGGCTGCTTCAATTTCAAAGAATTTTATTTTGGCATATCGATCAAAGTAGACTGAAATATGCAAATCAAATCGAATTCGAACAAATGCAAATATGAGAATCGTACAGTGAGAATCGATGATTTCGGCCAAGCCATGCAAATAGGGTGGGTGTGGGTGTGGGTGTGAGCGGGTGTGGCTGTGGCTGTAGATGCAGCTGTTTTCTGTATGCACAGTTCCACCCCACATTCACACTCACATCCAATTCAGTCACCCACGCCCATACCCACACCCACCTACATCCAGACCCCACACCCACCCTTACCTACACCCCACCCTAATATTAATGAAATTATTCTTGAAGTAACACTTGATGAACTGATGAATGCAGTTCTAGCTAAAACGAAAAAAATCTCTAGATGCTCATGATATTTCGAATTATATGTTTAAATTGCTTGATCTTAATTACTGGTCTTTATTGCTAAAACTTTACAATCATTCTTTTTGAAAAGTCAGTTTTACATTCCGCATGGAAAGATACCCGAATGATCTTATTAGCTAAAAAAGATTCCATTTGTCCACCGTCTTTAACTCGTCCTATTTCATTTCTCGATTCATTTCAAAAACTAGGCGAAAAACTCTTTCTTACTCGATTTCATGATCTTTAATTTAGAAGAGGTCTTCTATCTGATAATCAATCCGGTTTTAGAGATCGTTTTCGTTTACAAACACGTTTACTTCTTTTTCTTGAGGATATATAGTCTTATGTCAAATAGTGCTCCTGTATGTACTATTTTTGTAGATTTTTGCGCTGCTTTTGATCATTTGTGGTTTCTAGGTTGCATTGAAAAACTACGTAATTTGGATATCCCCCCATCCTTTCTAAATTGAATTGAAGTATGGTTAAATAACAAACGTTGCTTCATAGAAATCAATGGCAGTAAATCTCGTTGGTTCTCTATCGAAAAAGGTGGTCCACAAGGAAGTGTTCTTACTCCAATCTTATTCATCACATATAATTATGATATGAGTAGCTCTCTATCTGAATGCATAAGTCACTTCTTTGCTGATGATTTAGCTGGAATTATGTCTGGTCAATTAAGAATAAATTATTCGTCTCAATGTCTTGATTTAGAAAAAAAGAGTTAAAGTTTTTCTGGACCAACTAGACTATTTTTCCTGTTTAACTGATCAGCCTATTAATTTCAATAAAACTCAAGCTATATTTAGTGCGCGAGCAATTGGTCATCCTAATTTCCTCATTCATTTTTGTCGCGGAACAAAAGAAATAATTAAATGGGTCCCAGAATATAAGTACCTTGGTTATCTAATTTTATCAAAGTTAGATTGGGGTAAATTTTTAAAATGTATGATGACTAAAATTAGGCAAAGATTTTCCTTGATTAAATCTTTTAAGATCTTTGATTGTTCTTCTCCACATCTTCGTAAAACTCTTTTTCTATCCTTTGTTTTACATATTTTTACCTGGATTTATCCAGTTCATCTTCTGCTGTCAGAAAAACAACAACAAGATTTGTCTCATTTTTATTATACTTCGCTTTAGGCATGTATTGTTTTGTCTAAATTGAAATGAAAATTTTTTCGCATTTGCTCTTGATGAAAAATCCCTGGAAGACAGATGCTATTCTTATTGAGAGAAATACCTTGTATCACTTGCAGACTCGATTGATGGTGAGTTATTGTTCGAAAAAGCTAATTTGAATGTATTCAGACAGATTTGGATTGAAAAACACTTTTCAGTTAAATGTCTGAGAGCATCGAAAACATTTATTCCTCACCATTTAATAATTGAAAAAATTGTTGGTTGGATGGCTTCTATTCCCTCTCGCTCTTCTGTACCTGTTTACGAGACTGATGAAATCAAACTCCTTGAGAATTTTCCAGAATCTTTTGTTTCTATGTGTTAATTTTTTCTTATAGACCTCACTATCTTGTCATACGGTCTGTTGCTATGATTTATTTTTTCTTCTTTTTTTGTTTTGCTGTTGTTTTTCTTATCTCTCTCTTCCTCCTTTGTTTACTCATATGTACTGATAGGATCTTAGGATCACAGTTTTTTTAGCATAGTAAAGAAAAAAAGAATGACTATCTAGTAGATATAATATTAAGATTCCACCTGATGAGGTCCAGCCAAAACAGAAACAACTGCTGTCATAGACCAGCTTATATCTATTCACACCCTCACCCTCAAACTTGATCACTTCATGGCATCTCTGTTGAGGATAGTAAGCTTACAAGTGCTAAATGAATATTTTTCTACCAATACATTGTAAAATATCCTTCTGTGAGATGAAGATGCGTATAACAGTCTATGCATGAATGATGTGGTGTATATTATCACAAACTAAAATGTAACAGTATGCATGTAATTCATGTGCTGCTTTTATGTTAGCATTTATTGATAGCTCAATAACGTTACAGTTTAGAAGTGTGTGTTCGAATGTTTAATTAGAAGTACACAGACAGTCCTGATAATAGTAATAGTTTTCTAGGCGTATGATTTACGCTACAAATGAATGTTCACAAAGCGCCTATGGGCGTATCAAAGAAAGAGAAGAGAGAAGAACAAAGAAAAACTGAGAGATACAAATCAGTAGAGAAGGTGAACTCAATGAAGTATATATGTCTGTGTTCAACAAAATAGGTGACTGTTTTCATCAGAACGCCAAATTTCATAACCTTCAAGTTCATCCAACGTGACCTCCGCATAAGCCACAGGGACGGGTTCCAAATTGTCAAACAGTTGTCTAGATAATGGAATGTGACCGATAACAAAGTCACTCTTCGTTTCAGATATATTTCATAGGCTTAATCTAATTATATCGTCCTTAGATGGCCGTTAATCATAGCTGTTTTTGTAAATTCGCAAATGTGTCTGAAAGTCGTTGATTACAAGAACTTTCACTATACGGAATTCTCCTTCTTTAATCTTAATAGTGCATATTGAGCCGGTAACAATGCTATTTGTAGTTTGATTATTCATGCCAAATACCATTAACTAAACAACTTAGCTTAGCATCGAGTATGAATAGCCAAAAATTGTTGCTTTGACACAACTAATTTTTGTTTTGGTATTCTGCATATATATACTATATATGGGCCTGAGTTTATGACTCGTTCATGCGCAATATTCTTACGTTAATGTTTATGGTCTCTTTCTACCGATGTTCCTGACGTCACTTTATTGAAATTACTGTCGCTATGGTTGAGTAATGACATGCCTAGACATCCATTGAAAAACGAGAGAATGCTAGAGTAGTTCATAAAACGAGTAGTTGAATGAAAAAAAAACAAATGATATAAGGATATGGGTGCGTTTTATGAAAAAGAACGCCACGACTAGTTTCGACCTTTCTCAAGAATCTCATCAGGTAACTCAATAGCTGTATTATCTATTCTAACGATTGACAGATCACAAATAAGATATATACCGTCTGTAACCAATAGTATTATGAAGAGTTCAGAATAGCTGATGAGGGTGAGGGTGAAATATAATAATAAGATATTAGAATTCAGAGGATTGACACAACGCGTTTCGTCCTTTCTCAAGGGACTCGACAGGTATCTTTAGAATTCTATTATTACGTAAATCCAAGCTCTCCAAATAATTGAAGAAGTTTTAGAAAATCGTAATAATTTTTTAATCTATTGCAAGAATGAAGCAATTAGTGATGCGTCAACTTATTGGGATCGAAACGGCTGTTTGGGGAGAATGAACTTCTGGGATTGTGTATTTAACTATTGTGAAAGGGATATATGGTCATGATACTCATTTTCCTAAACGTACAAGAGGGAAGCTATGAATAATGATATAGTTATTGGATATTCATGATAATTTGATATATTTGTGTTAGGAATTTGAAATAATAACACGAAGGTTTGTTTTTCTGCGTAGATTGTGTGGCATATGTCTATATGAGTGGGCTAGAGTTGATGACTCGTTATGAGCGTTGCCTGGATTTTGATATGTTTTAGGAACGGATAGAAATTATAAAACTGTTTTCGGCCGTGCAGTTTACCTTGAGAATTTGTTGCAATTGTAAGATATTCGCCGTTGTATGGTGAACACTGCTATCTGATCATAGTTTAATGTGCGATTTTATGATCTAAAATGGAAGAAATACTTTTAAGTTTTTGGTGATATATGTATTAATTGGAGGCTATTGATGATTAAATTTGGTGTTTTTTTATTTTCAAACAAGATGCATACACTTAATTTTAATATTACAATGAAAAATTGAGTGAATGAAAAGTCTCTGGTTGATTGTATTGTTTGGATGACTCTATTCCTGTAAGAATAGCCCGTGTAGATTTTTTGTGGATTAAAAAATTCTGTAATGTACGATTGGTTTTAGGAATAAATCGAATTTGAATACGGTTTGCAGATGATCCAGGATATTGATAATAGCGTTTCCACCAATTCAAAAATTCACGAGGAAATATCAAATTTGGTCCAGTTGCAAATGTATATCGCAGGTATATAACCTTTGTGTTCCATGGTTTTTGTTTGTAGAACTGGTGGAAATAAGATAGGATCTTTTTTTTATAGTTTTCTTTTCGTTTTCACGCTTTGTTGGTTGCTGAAGTAGTTTTCGATGTAGTTCCTGATAAGCTTATTTGTTGAATCGTTTTATGAGAAAATTAGCTTTATTTACTTGAAAGAATGGTAGAAATTGATTGGTAATCAATTTTGGTGCATAGTTATTCAATAATAATGATACATTAATACATAGCTGTTCTAGATGAAAATCATGGAGATTTGAACAGAGACGTACCGCACGCAATAATGCAGTATATGGGATGTTACGATGAATGGCATGTGGATAATCTGATGTATGTGGTAAATAATATGGATCAGCACTTGGTTTATGATAGATCGAAGTTTTTAATTGCCCATTGGCATTCATAATAGTAATATCGAGAAATTGAACGGTTTCGTGTATAATAGGCTTTATTTTAATATTCAAATCTTTCTGTTCGGCTTTTTCAAGTTCTTTTGTAATTTCATCGAATGATGTATTCATTGTCGTAAAAATATCATCGATGTATCTAAAGTGAAAAATACATAACTTTTATTTATGTTTTAAGTAACTAAAACAAACCGTCTATAGATTTTATGTTTCGATGCTTGGTGTTTTATTAAATCGTGTTTCCATTCTAATATATAAATATTGTCAAAGACTTGTGTAAATGCTGAGCCCATGGCTCCACCACGTTTTTGTTGATAATATTTATTTTTATATACGAAATAATTCGAATCCAAAATTAAGCGAGTCATTTTTAAAATAATACCTATAGTAAATGAACCTATCTTATGGTATTTAGAATGTTTGTCCAAAAATTGAGTGAGGGTGCGGGTGAGTTAATAAGATAATTCCAAGCTACTTACGACGATCGTTTCGACCTTTCTTAAGGGAATCGTCAGGTAAAGTTGAAACTTGTTGGGTGTTGTTTATTGTCATGGTTTAAATGAAGGTCGGGTGAAACGTAATGACTTGGGATATGGAGTTACTTTCTGTAATATTGACTGGATTGTTTCACGGTGTGGCTTTATTGTTTTTGCTTTCTGGATATTGATGTGGGAGAATGGTTGAACTATGTTAGGCCTGTAGAAGAATAAGAAAGCAATTGTGGAAACCATTTAGTATTATTAGGAAATTAAATGAGAAGAAGATGAAGAGTAAAATATTCAGGTGTATTATATCTTTACCGTGTATTTTAGACGTATCCTAACTAGACATGCACTGAACCCGGGCACGGACCGGAAATTTCGGGCTCGGTATTCCCGGGTTCGGTCATTTTCGGTACCTGAACTGCTAGATTCAGTTATTTATTTATTTGGGTCATTGCTAGACAGTCGAAGAAGCCAAGAGCACACCAGGAATACCGAGCCCGAACTTTTCGGAGTACAGACATTCCCGGGTTCGACCATAACCGGCCTCTATCGATGCCTAATGCAGACCAAAATGCATGAATTACTAAATCTAGTGTTTTGGGTACCGGGAATAGTCGAACCCGCGTATGACCGAATCCGGGAAGTTCGGGCTCGGTGCATGTCTAACCTTAGCGTAGCTTTATTCGGATTGTTTATTTTGAATTGCAGCGTTGACATAACAGGTATTATCGTTAAGTCGTATTTGGTTTATTGTTGGAAGAATCTATATAGTTGGCGGCTATGGTGGTGGATAGCGGTTTGATGATCTAAAACAGTACAACCAAAAGCAGTGTGTTTGAAATATGAGGTTATGTCTATAATAAGTGTATGTAAATTTTTTTAATTTCATATATTATTGGTACGAATGTTCGTTTCTATAATCATGAATCGTAGTTACAATAGTTGTTTTTTGAATTTGTGAAAAAAGTGTCTATCAATCTGGAAGCGGTCGTCCATTTGGATATGTAGATTTGTCGATAATCATAGTCTTGCTTTCCATACGGTTAAGGATTTTATTTTTTGGCTTGTTGTATATGAAGAATGTTTCTCGTGTACAGTCTGTATATGGTACTAGTTCCACTTTAACATGTTGTTATGGCGAGCCATTGAATGCATAATATTTGTGCCATCTTTCATAAAACAGTTTCTGGAAAGCGTTAGACGTCGCACTATCGAATTAATAACGTGGAAACATGATGTCTTTGTCCCATACTTTCGTTTGCAATACTGTCGGTGATCGAATCGGGTCTTGTAACATATTTTTAAGTACCTTTTCTCGTCTTGTTGGTTGATACAATAACCGCTGGTGTAATCGATGATATACAGGTTCATCTAATCCTCGCCATACCGACATAGTATCATTGCATTCGGAAAATCGATGAAGTTGTTTCTTTATAAATTTCGGTGGAGAATTATTTAATAACAATGACATATCAATGTGTAGTTGCTCAGAAGTAAAATCATGTACCTTGGAACAAAGACGAGCTGCATTCATTAACGCAGCATATGATATATTACGATGAATATGTCGTGGATGATCCGATGCATATGGTAATATATATGGTTCAGTCGTTGGTTTATGATAAATAGATTTTTTCAATTGTCCATTTTCATTTGTAATTGTGACATCGAGAAAATTTACTGAAGCATTCATTTCATAGTTAATTTTAGTGTTAATATCTTGATTCGTGGCTTTTTCGAGTTCTTTTTGAATTTCAACTGTTATTTAATTAGTTACCATGAGTATATCATCGATATATCTAAAAAGGATTAATATTAATTAATTTATATGATTTTATTCAATAAATATTAAGCAAACATTCCATACATTCCTTTATGTCTTGCTTGATATTTGATGAAATCTTGATCCAAATAATACATATAGATAATAGCTAATACTTGTATACAGGGTTGTGTATAACCTTTTGCTAGGCGGCGGTAGCAATATGATTTCAATTTGGATACCTACTGAATTTTGTACCAAATGAAAGCCCGTCAAAAACTGGATCTAGGACTATAGTTAGCAATTCAATACATAAGGATGGTCGATTCACATTTCAGACGTATAGGTACGCACTANAAAATTAAGTTCCGGTTTTTGAGCATGGGTCTTGGGAAATTATTTTGTGAACTAATGCTTTGTTCTAAAAATGGTTTAAAACCAGTTTCTTATTCAGTTTTCTATGATCTATCAGAAAAACTAAGTTAGAAGATTCCATCTCGTAACATATTTAAAAAAAGAGGAATCTATGAAAAGTGGCCAAATTATCTGTTTTTCACACCTTCCGAAATTTTTCAATTTTTCGACCGGAAAAAGGTTTAAGAAAATCCAAGGCACAAATATTCTTGACCGTCTTGAAATTCTCTATCGAATGGTGTATGAAAATCAAAAAAAAGTTTTTTAACTTTATTTTTGCTTTGCGTGCATCTTACTAATTTCAAGATAGTCTTACCCATCTTGTATCAGCTTCTATTTAGTTGTCGGTTCTTTCTCTCTCTCACTAGCTTTGATTAAAGCACACTTCTTTTTTTCGGTCTTTTCGTCGCTATTGTTGCTGGTATTCTCTTAGCTATTCAAGATTTTTTTTTTGTCTTCCCATGTTTCTTTTGAACTTATATTAATACATAAAATGTTGGAGAACAGAACACGGTTCACTATTGCTTAAGAAGAGCTTCAAGAATTCTAGCAAAAAAAATATTTTACTGGAAAAAATTCTGAAAAACCCATTTCTCTTTAGCTTTGCGAAACTCTCTCTCTTCACTCTTCTTCTTGCTAAGCTGAACCAAACGACAGTAATGTATTTCTAACTCATATATAACTTATCTGTTGTTATCTCCTTTTTTTGTATTTTACAGAACTTTTGCTTTTTTTTCTTCTGCTGCTATGAGTGACAAAGACAAAAACATGTAATTTCACAAGCAGATGAAATTCTTGTATCTTCTTCAATATAAAAGTATTCTTCCTAGCTAGAATCAATCATTCTTCATTGAACAATTCTTATGTTGATTTAAGTATGACTCAAAACAAACGACAACGACATACTTTGACAGATGATTGTGATGATATGAAGAAGAAAAAATTACAATATACTTCTCTTTCCTCTTCAATTAAAAGAAATATATACAGGTTAGTAAGACATATATAAAAATATTGTTTATATTATCTTTCATTTCTTTAAAGAAATTCGATCAGTCAATTTGAAAATCTTTCAAATGAAGTTATTTATGAGATTTTCGAATTTATCGATGCTTGTCAACTCTACGAAAGCTTTTTTGATCTTAATATACGATTTCGAAATTTTTGTATACATTCAAATCTTTCAATTCAAATCAATGCTCAATCTATATCTAAATCGACTTTTCAATGTATTCATATTAATTTCATTCTGCCTAATAAACATCGAATTCAATCACTTGATTTATCAAATCCATTCATTATTGATTTTTTTTCTTCATCAACAGAAGACATTTCAAAATATTCTCAACTTCAAATACTTATTCTTGATAAGATGGAGTCAGGATATCTCGAAAATCTTCTTAGAAGTTTAGCATCTTTATCTAATCTATCTTCATTAATTATTTCTATTGGTCTTAGTTCAAATAAAAATATTCTCTGAAATTTGATATTCCAGTTACCGGTGCTAAAATATTGCAAAATAACTTCCGAAGAAAATCTTTATTTAGGATATTTGTCAATGTCTACCAGTACAGTAAGTTGTATTAAACATCTGGTTATTAATAGTAAATTAGATTACAATGACATTGATGCTATTTTATCGTATGCTCCTCAACTTCGTCATTTATCAATGAATTGTCTGTATCCATATTGCGTAGGCGAAACACGTGTATCTCTCTTTACTTTAAATAATTTAACATATGTATCTCTCACATTAGATCATTTACTGTTTGATCAATTTGAAACATTGTTTAAAATCTATCTTAGCCGAGTAAAAGTATTGCACATTTCATCAAACTGTGATTCGACATATTTAAATGCCGAACGATGGAAAAAATTGATTTTATCTCATTTGTCATATTTACAAATCCTTGACTTGCAACATATATACGACATAGTTTATCGTTATAACCAGGAAATTATGTATGAGGATATATTTCAAAAATTTGCTTCTCCATTTTGGATTGAATGACAGTGGTTCTTTGCATATGATACTAATTTTGGATCGCCTCCACGTAGAATCTTCTATTCAGTTCAACCATATAGGTAAAAATAAATGAATTTTATTGAATATTAGATGTCAATTCTATTTTGATTTATTAAGAAGAAAATACTTCACAGTAACCGGTGAACCCAATTCTGATGAGTATCCATCTGAAGACAAAACTATTTTTGATTCAGTTCATCATGTTATTATCCAAGATGAAAGGATGATAGGCAATTGTTCAAAATATTTTTCAAATGCCAATGAACTCACCATTTCCGATCAACGTACAGATCGTGCTAAACGATCTGCAATTATTAGTATAGATCACATTCTTCCCTTGATACAACTTACTAAACTAACGATTGATTATAGTCATCGTCCTTTTAGTAAAGTGATCGATTTGTTATATTCGACACATAATGTTCATACATTAGTGGTCAAATGTGTATCACTCGTTGCAACGGATTATTCTCCATTACAACAAAGTGAAAAATTTCGATTGGTATCAAACCATAATAAAATAAAAAATGTCACTATTTTGTTTGATTATTCATTACGCAATATTCAACTATTGATGAATCTCTGTTCTAAAGTACGACAAATTTCTTTTGGCACTTCTGAGAGTTATCTTGAATCAACTATGCAATTTTTAATGTCAGCAACTAAGAGAACTAATTGTTATTTATCTTCAATATGTATTTTTGGTGTGAATACAACTATTAATGAAAAACTGAAAACTCTAATTGAATCCGAAAAACTTATTAATGATTATTCAATAAAAGCCGGCGGCCAGACATTTGATCTTTGGTGGTGACATTCATTATTAATGAAGTCTTGTTGTTTGACTGTTATTCTGTTTCAAACAAAATAAACTATAAATAGTTTTATATTCTTGAGCACAAAGACGAATAGCAAAAAGATAAACATGAATTATGTAGATTAATGGACGTATGGATAATGCTAATGGAAAAGATAGCATATTCTATCGGAATACAAGCTGAAGTTTTCTCTCTTGCAATAATTTCGATAACAGTTTCTCATGTTGCAAATATTGAAGAAATAGATTGTTTCATATATGTACACATATTGAGAACACTTTTCTCGTTCGTTCTTTCTCTTTTTTTGAAAATGACATAAACAGAGAAAGAAAGAAAAGAAAAAATATTCTGTTATACTCTTTCTTTCAAAAAAATCTCCTTGTTCTCCTTCCTATATGCTATATATTCTTTTGTAACATTTTATCTACGCAGTATAAATAGCGAAATTATTTCCTCGTTCAATCCATCGTTTTTTCACATAAGAGTAGATGTATACAAGCTCATAGATCATTACAATGTGGGTGGGGTGTGGATGTGTGCGGGTGAAGAGAAGACCAACACCCACACCCGTCTGTCGAATAAATGTGAAAATAATCTTGAAACCTCATAAATTTTAGCGTTAGTAAATTACAAAAACCAAAGACTTCTAGTTTATTTTATCCTGTAATATATTTTTTCTTTCTGTCAACAGAAAAACAAATGATAAAGCATTCGCACAATCATTGTTTTAGCAAATGATGTCTTTATGGCCTTAAAACTGATAATACTTAAATTTGACTATAAAACAACTTTTATTACAATGACTATATTGATAATGACTAAGCAAATTTGAAAGTATTGCAAAAGCAATAAAGCATTTGAGTTAAACGTGACCTTTCTAGTATTGATTCAAAGATGGTAATTCGATTTCAATAGGGAACACAAGCTATAGAAGAATTTCAGGTACTTTGAAAAGAAGCAGGATACGCCGATAGTTAGAGCTGCATGTGTGAAGGGAGCTGTTTATTTTCAACATGTACACACCGACACCGAAAGACTTTGACTGTTAGTAATGAGAATATTCACACCCTAAATACTTCGCTCCGAAAAACTCACACATCTAGATTCACATCTATGATAACCGCAACTCATTCTTGATGTTAAGATAAGTCACAAAACTCGAGTAGATTTCGTATGAAGAGATATTGTAAAATGTCATACTGATAAGTATAGATATATGCATCTCTCTTGGATTCTTAATATTTTACCTTTACGATAACGCACTGTAAGCTGTAATGATACAGCAGTTCTTATTGTGCAAACTTATCTCATCAATACCAGACCTCTTTCTTTTGATTTTCAACTCTTTTAAAATTATGTTTAGAAAGACGTGGTCAACTAAATCTCAAGGTTACCCTTCCTCGAAACAACTAGATATTTTGACGATCCATTTGATACTTCTTCTTACGAATCTTCTATATGTTCTTACGATGGGTAGTACAAGAAAATATTTTCCTTCTCAATGGTATGATAGTGCCTAGAAAATTATCCCGAGTTGCATCATCTGTTTTATTTAAGAGATACGTATGTAAGTTTTTCTTTTTTTTTTGTAAAAAGTTCGCGGAGCTCAAAAGGTATTTATGCTGTTCCTGAAGATCTCTCATGAAAATATCTTGCTATTTCAGTAATGTCATTGTGTTAATGAGTTCTATCTTGAAGATGGTTCGATGAAAACGGCAGTTGTGATCATGTGTGATCTGACATACCATATGTTGTTTTTCTTACATGGGTCTAAACAATTTTTATCAGTATTTTCTTTTAAGCTGATTATAATTTCAAAAAAAGTAAAACACGAAATTTTAAAACATTTTATTGGTCAAAGATATGCATTGTCACTGATTACAAAAAGCTTCGTTTGAGACTATCAAAAAAATTTTCATTATATACAGGGCTTTAAAAAAAATTTAAAATCATAGATCCTTGTATTCTGAATCGAATTTAATTTATTAATGTAACATTCTTTTCTTATTTAGTAAATGTTGTTTTTTGGTTATCGTAGATAATTATCTACCACTCAATAAACTCTGCATTAATCTGTCTAGTGCGGATACATTTTAAAGTGCCTTTCGTCATTTGAAGTTTAAACTGCTGTGAGGCAATATTTAATCAGCTTTCGAATCGTGATTTTTGTTTCAAGTGACTTCACATGCCGCTAGAGGTTATTGTTGCGGATATACCACGTTCTGGCACATTATCCATGCGTGAGGCTCTCATTCGATTGGGATTCAATAAGACAATGCATATGAAAGTACTCATGGAGAATCCTCTACTTATGTCGATTTGGACAGAAATCTACGAAAAACATTTGGAAAAAACTTGGACTAGTGATGATTGGCGACACATGTTTGATCAACACTTTCCAGACTATGTCGCAATCACGGATGTACCATGTTGTGATTTTGCTGTTGAATTAGCTCAGGCTTATCCTCAAGCTAAAGTATGTTTTCCGTATTATTTATTCTTTCTAGCTCTTTTTCGGTACGTAGATCATTCTTCTGCATCGAGATCCTGATAAATGGCTGACGTCCTATCAACATCTTATGGCTCAATTTAAGGCTTCCAAATTCGAGCTTTTTATTATTTCATTTCTAAAAAGTATTCATGCACATTTTGTGTTCGAGAAGTTTAGAAATGCCTGGTGGCGAGATATTTATAATTATCCTGACGTCGACAAAGAGCTTATGCCATTCTACGTGAACAAAATTAAAACAGGCATTGATTCTGAGAGAATTTTAGAGTTTAAGGTACAAGATAGTTGGGCGCCACTCTGCAAATTTTTGAACAAAGAAATTCCAGAAGAAAGTTTTCCTCATATGAACGATGCTCAAGCATTAATTGAATGAAAAAATCAGAGGAAATAGGAAGCTTTGGAACCTTTTTTTAAATGGTTCAAACAAATGACTATAGCCGCCATTATATCGATCATGATTGCTTTGGTTTTTTCAAGAAATCCTATTTTCTCGATTGGCTCCAACAGCATGAAGTTTTACGACAGTAAAAGATCAATACGATTGTTTTCAAACCTATGAAAGAAAATGTGGAAAGAGATTCGCTCTGCGTGCTTACTTTTATTTTAATTTAATTATTTTATATTTTTCTTCTATGTCTGTTTTATTTCTCACTTTATCGGATTAAAAAGCAAAACAAAATGTTCTATTGATTGGCATCGCCAGTAAAATCTATTCGTTGCATTAAATAGCAAAGTCTAATATATTACTTAGATTAGGTAGAAACTACAAAGTTTAGCAATGATTTATTAGCGTTGATATTATTTACACACCTTTTCCACTTCTTGTAAAACTTATGATGTATACTTTGGCTTCTAATCCATACACTGGTTGTTTGGAGGAGATAGGGCAGTGGTTGGTAGGGAAGAAGGATTATCAGAAACCATAAATCTAGTAATACATTAGACTTTTTTTTATTGAACTCTATCTTTGTTGAAAATACTACAANTAATACATTAAATTAAACGACAGAACCTTTTTTAATTCAGAAATTTAATTGATTTAAAAGATATTTCATTAAAAAATTCGATCAAACATTTCTTTTTTAGCATTCTTTCGGCGGAATAGATACTA
Source organism: Rotaria sp. Silwood2 (assembly GCA_905329745.1). Taxonomy (NCBI): domain Eukaryota; kingdom Metazoa; phylum Rotifera; class Eurotatoria; order Philodinida; family Philodinidae; genus Rotaria; species Rotaria sp. Silwood2. Next base: position 337,765 of record CAJNSZ010000085.1, on the reverse strand, counting down.
CTGTATTAAATTAGATATAGATTGCTATAATTTAGATATGGATTGCTATATTTTTAGATATTCCATAAAATGCATGCCATAAAAAACCTACACCCAGTTGGATGTAGTTTCAAATCGATTCGTTCGAAATCGGATCACAATATTCTTCCATCATTATCAACATCCAAAAAAGGCACTGAATCTCCTTTCATTATTTCTACAACGTTCTGTTGTTTGATAACAAGCAGAAATGACTTATTGGAATTGATTAATTCGACATAGATAGTACCTTTGAAAATAAAATGTAATCAGAAAAGATAAGATCATTGAAAAAAGTGATGTACAAGGGAAATATATTATCGATTTGTCTCAACTTTAATCGAAAGTAAAAATGTCGATAACTCAAACGGAGACCGCTAAATGTTTTCTAATTCATAAAATCAAAAAAGCAAGCAGCTAAATTCAAATCAAATGCTTATTATTGAAAACATAACTTTTCTTTTGCTCCGATTAAAGACAAATCGTTAAGAAGATTAGATACAATAACGAGATATTTTATTATATCGACTATAAGATGTGCTTATTCGACGTTGTAATGCTGTGGTTCGTTTGTTTTTTTGGTTGCATAAAATTAGTCAAATTTCATATATTTGAGTGATTTCGATAAATACAAGAATTTATTCTTTGATGATAACCTACAATTATGCTGTGCCTTCTCTTCAGCCATATATCTACACTCGTGGCCCCATTTGACCAGATTGCCCATAGAAAAAAATTTTGAGCCCGATCTGACATACCGTATGAGAGAAAAATTTTGTCTTTTTGTTCAAAAATTAATTTTGAGAAAAACGCAAAACAAATTTTCTTCTATGCATCAGAACTTTTTTCTCCAACTAAATTGATTCAAAAACTACTCGTGTTCAGCGGTGTTAGAGATCTATGACCTATATTCTGAGCACCTTCGGAATGAGAAATTATCGTTTTCATTAGGAGAGCTTTATATACAAATAATAATCACAGCGAGAGTTTTTCTGCTAGGAATTTTAAGAGTTGGGTTTAATAATAGCACTAACTAACAAGGATGAATCTTCATTTTTAAGGCTTTTGACAGAGGGCAGTTCAAAGCTATATGACCGATGAAAACCGAAAAATCGGAAAAAAATTGATTTTATAACATACAGAAAAGGAACGAGAGTTCTCTTGAGTATATATCTTATTCATAGCTAAAAAAATAAATATACATAACAAACATTGACAAGACATGTCTGTTCTCTACAAAACTCGAACATTGACTGTATAACATCATGTGAGAATCACCTTTATCTTTCAATATGACTTATTTAGATCCAACTCGTGATGGTAAATAATGTCATCGGTTAACTCATCATGTTTTAAATTTTCAAAGTATCATTATAAGTTTATTCTCTAGGTACACACATAGAACTAAGTAAAGAATAAGTAAATAAACAAAAAAAGCTAACAAATAAAGATCGATAGAGAGAAAAAAAAGATTTCAATCAACAAACACACACGTCACCGGACGCGTTGTCATTCTTTTTTTCTTTTCTCATTTTTTGAATACAAGAAATAAAACAGAAAAAAGAAAACGACTAGTGAGAAGTGCAATAACAACAACAGCAACAAATTAATACGACAGTATTTTCAACTGTTCCTATCACAAGAAGCCAATGAACATTTCTCATATATGTACAAACTACCGGAATAAGAAGAAAGAAACAGAAACAAAAACAAAAACAAAAAGAAAGAACGAAAACAATGAGATCAAGCTTTGTTTGTCACAAAAAATGCATATCTATATGGACGGGTTAAATCAAACGAAAAAAAATGCTTTCGAGATTATCATAAGTATAGACAACAAGACAAATAAAAAAAAATTATTTGTTACATTCATTCTCTTTATTATTATCATTTGATGATATTACGTTTTTCAATAAAATTTTTCGTTGTTCATCAGATTCAAGTGTAGTTTTTGATTCATCTTCGTTATTTGTTGAAGGATAAAATAGATTATATGTTGAATGTTGATCACTCTAAGAATTACAAAAATGAGAAATGAAAATTTCAATTTTTAGAATTTAATAAATACTTGAATGGTTGATTGAAATTCTGTATTTAATTGTTCATCTTGATGACGAGCTATTAATGGAATTTTATTTGTCGTAGAATTTGTTGACCAATATAACCAATACCAAAGAACAGTTCGAATTTTTCGTGTTGTTATACGTAATATACGTAAAGCTTCAGCTAATTGTAAAACATCTACAAAATTAATTGTTTATTGAAAGTTAAAAACCAAAAATAAATAATTATTTTTTTAACCTTTTTCATCAGGTAAACGTGGTTCACCTGAACGACATTTTTCAGCTGCATTATCAATTTCTTGTCGACGACGTTCTTGTACATTATTAATAGTATTAAACCATTCATCAAGTGTTTGTCGTGTTGCTTCAATATCTTGCATATGTAAAATTTCTTTAACACGTTCATGTAAACGAAGTATCTTTTAAATTAAATCAACTTTTGTTTTTGAAATCACTTAAAACAAAATTGCAAAAGAAAACATACTCGAGTATATTCATAATGATATTCAGCAATTAATCGATCAACACGTGATGGATTATTTGATAATGTTGAAAAATTTGAATTTGTTATATCATTTATTAATGACGATGATGGAGATTTATGCAATGTTTGAATTCCAATTTTTGATTCCGTCTAAAAACAAATATCATTAAAGTAATTCTCTAATGAAGAAGCATCTTATCGACTGTATGTTATTTAAAAAATGCGATGTGATATTCCGATCGTTAGCGACAAACTAACAGAGAACATCTTCTTTGTAAACTCTATGCCCTAGTCACTTTTGGATGAATTTGTTTTGTTTTCGTTGTATTCGGATCATTAGTCAATCTGCCATGTATTACTAGACATAATATCAATCAGGATACATTTTGTTTTTACAGACATTCAAGCTTCAAATGTTAAGGTGTGTATAAATCCTTTTTTAACATTACTTTTCTTTCATATCATGAAATAATAATGGAATAATTTGTCTTATGTAGTAAATTACATAATCTTGTGATATTGACCCCCTTGTTTTGAAAATCTATCCGTGTTGTGTTAGTTTTTTTTAATTTAAAGACACTGATATAGGTGTGCTCATATAAATAAATATATAGATATCAATTTTCTATTTGCTCGGAAGCATTAAAACATGTATGACGCAGCCTATTTACTAGTTATTCATCGATATGATTGTCTTTTCTCATTGATTGGATGAATAATTTAGAAATTATAGATCACTTATCATAGACTCTTTTGTTCTGTTGTAGGCCGTGTATGCTTTTTTTTTATTCATCTGTGCTGTGTTGTGTTGATTATAGAACTGTTATGATTAATTTGTGGACATTTGATGAAGAAACGAAAACAAATATCAAATAACTATTTGCAATCAATATAAAAAATTCTTCGCGGCTTTATAGCTTAATCATTGAAACTTAAGGATGAAGTCTTCGTAAAAAAGAAACAAAGGTATTCTTGTGGATACTTTATCTAGTGTTATATGGTAATGATTAAAATAGTTAAAATAGGAATTTGATGAAAAACATGCGTTTCAGAAAGGAATTGATAGTTACGAAATCGAATTTATCCATGACTAAGGTCCATAAAGATTCTGATATTTGGAATCAATGCAATGAACTGCGTACAGTCATGTATGGATCTAAGAACACACGATATTCTATTTGAAAAACTTTCCTTATAAGAGTTAAAAAAGTTTCTTAGTAAATCAGAGATGGAATCAGCACCGATCGATCTAGTTAATTTACACTGCTGCTTAGCCAGTATTAATTTTGCTCGTAACCGTATAATCAGTTACGCTTCATTTTTTATTCCGTTTTTCTTCTTATTATAAATTGTTCAAGATCTTGTAACAGGTAAGGTAAAGGGTGTTCATCTAAGCATACACCGAACATTCGTGGTCAGTCTTGACTTCGATCATTTTCACTAATAATGTTTAGAAATACTCGAATCTGAACCTTAGGGTGCTTCCATAATTGTTCATATACCTTAAGCCACTGCCTGAATTGAGTTTTCGAAACTCGAACGCAAACTGTTCGGCCTCGGTACATGTCAATGTACATCAGTATAAAAATATTCTCGACTACTTACTTCTGAATAACTATCTCGAATATAATTCAATTGTTCATAACATTTTTCAATAGCAATATCTAAGAGAATTACAGTACGATAAACGATTTTAAAGAAATGTATTAACTTACGTAAAGTATTGGCAACTCCTGTTCGTCTAAAATATATTTAAAAAAAGTTATATTGAATGAATAGAAGGAAAAAAACAAGCAAGTGAATTAAAGCACTTGTGTACAAAATAGGAAAAAAAGACTATTAGATATTATTTTTTGTATATAAATATATGTCAAAGATAAAAAAGACAAACAGGGAGAAACAAATCAAGTACCTGTTAGATCGAAAGTAGCTAAATAAAGATATCACACTGGCTTAACTAATAAAACTAATGTAAAAATTCTTACCTAATATCTTGACATGTTGTTACAGGTGATGTTAAATTAGGATCATTTATTGTTGATGTTCCATTAGCACCAGAAAAATTCATTGATAATGTATCACCTAAATTAAAAGAAGAAATAGTTTTTTTTTCTGAATTAAATAAAAATAAAAAAACATACGAGGTGAAATAGGTAACATTGATGAATGTTGTCGATCAGTATTTTGAAAAGATGAATAATTTTGTTGTAATATTGTATCTTGTGATCGTTGTTTAAAACTATTAACAAGACGAGGATTTAATGTTGCTATTGATGATGATGAACTTGACGATGATGATGATAATGGTTGATGTTGTACTTGATTAAGATTATTATTTATTGATGAATAAGGACGTCGATTATCTAATGTACGTAATGATGATGAAATTCGTCGATCATTTGTTGTTGTTAAACTTGAACTACATTGTAAACCAATCATCTGACGAAATTGTTGTAATGACATATTTGTTATAAGAGAATTGATGCCAGTATGATCACCTTTACGAATAAGAACTGGAATATCTTTTGGAGGATTTGGACGGATTGAACATGAATCTAATAAAATTAAGATTTTAATTACAGAGAAAATCTATTTTTTAGATTTTACCTGGAATATTACGTGGATGACCACTTTCAGATATAGTTGAAGAAGCAAATTTTGTTTGGCGACGTGGAAAACTAAATGGAGTTATAATTATTAAGTTTTGAATTTCAAAATTCATTGGATATTAGTAAAATACACTCGGAATGTCGTTTTACTTGATATTTTAAGTTTACTAGACTGCACTGTGAGCTAGAAACTCCAAGAGTATTGACGTAGTTAAAATACAATAACTTTCACTCCTTTCAATATATCGATTCAAGTTTAGCATTTTGAAATACTGAAACTTCATAGTTTTGAAATTTCTTTTTCTATGGTCTACATCATTAGTGTTCATATCGAAATATTCATTCAAAGTCATGACCAAGACGAAACAAATCTCAACGATTGTTTTTCCTTTTCAATTTGTTGCCTGTATCGACTGTCATAATTTTCTTATTCTAGCATCTCAATCTCATATTTTTTGTGTTACCGTTTCGATTGGTTAATCTCATATTTTTATTTTTATACAAATCACATAAATTCTACTTCTTTCTTCAGAAAACAAAATTACGAAATCTTTCACTTCAATTATCTATCTACTCATTGGTTTTTCTCTATACTGTTTTGTTAAAATTAAAGTTGAAAGGAAAATCTGAAAGATTCCTTAAGAATATGACATTTTATCTAAATAACCAATAGTTATGGCAAGCGAGGATTTTTAAAAAAATTAAACGCGCTTAAAGCGCACAGCACTTCATAAATTAGTGTAAGTTATTGTTTGAGTTTCTACAAAAAGTCTTTACATGACAAAAAGCGAAAAACAGAATCTATTTCTATTGAAGAATCAGACTAACAATAAGACTGTCATAAATCTTATTACCTACTGTTACTATAAAAAGCTTTGAATTCATATTTCATCATTCCAAAATCTTTATTTTTCTCATGAAAAGAAGAAAAGTTCATCCCATTCAGAGCTCTGCTAACTACATAAGATCAAAAAAAATCATAGAACTCAGTCTTTTAATTTACTCAACAATAAAAAACAAGTTGTCAGTACAATTCCTGTAGGATTAAAATATGAAACATGATGTAGCTGCTATTGCTAATCATAAGGAAATTACTTGTATCTATCTATTCTATAATACATTTTGTCGCCATCCTTTTACTTATTCCTCTCTAAATATGCAATTAGCAAGTAGTTCATATATTAGAAAGAAACTTTACTAATATATGGTCTGTGAAAAGGTTCAAATTTCTACCGTGAATACTTCAACACTCTTTTTAGATCGCGTTTCATCAAATAATAGATAACACTAAATAAAGCAATCAGTATGCACGCTATTTAATCCACTTTTAATTATTAATAAAAACAAATAACATTGAACAGGCTTATAATACGAAGCAAATCTAATTCTTTTGAAATCTACCAATTGAAGATTAAATAACTAAAAATAATCCAGAAATAAATTCCTAAGAACCAAAAATATCTCTCCATGAAATGAATAGTTTGATATTTTTCAAAGCTATTCATAATGCAAATATAAAACTTTTATTTGGCTTCTCTTTTCGTTCGATAATCATTTTTATGTTATTTTCGCTATGATTTTAAAAAATATTCTGAAAAATATTAACGAAATTCTTTTTCTTTTTTTTAAATTACTTTTTGACTTGTTGCATATATTGTATATGTTGATCTGATTGTTCACCATTCGACCATATTGTTGGCATCATCATCGATGTTGATGGATATTGAGAAAATGTTGATATTATACCATTTTGATGATATTCTGAATTTTCATCAATTATATTTGATACCATATCATTAAGATTTGCCGATCTGAATAAAAAAAACTTGTTTTCTTTTTACATTCAACCAAATGATTTTTCGTTTTTATACCTCATTTCTGCCGGAAAATGAACACTACTATTAAGTAATTTATCACCATTACCAGTTAATGATGTATTAAAATGATCCATTGGTGGTCCTGGTGCACTTTCATCTAAATTCCATGCAGAATTATTACGTAAATAAGCTCGAAGTGTTCGATCATCCATCTAAGATTTCAATGAAATATATAGAAAAAACAAAAAAAAATAATTTTACAATTGTTGAAGATGTCTGCAAAGGTGATAACATAGTTCAATCTAGAAAATAAGAAAAAAAAAGATTGAAATGCATAAAAAAAATTGTTTTGTATTTTTTACAATTGAAGAAAACCTTGATATATTCTGTCAAGAATGACAACATAGAAAAACATTTATTTTCCTGTTTCCTTTCTTATTCGAACATTAAATAATCAGACAGAGAGAGAAAAAAAAAAACTTTGTGCAAGTATCCACAACAAACAAAAAACATTGAAAAGAAGAACAGCTGATTTTATTAGAAAAGAAAAGAATATATAGCATCCAATGAATATTCACTAATGAGTTGTTATTTAAATTTAATTTTAAAAAATTCAATTTAATTTTATTTTTAAGATTAAAGTTTAATATTAAAGTTTTTTTTTAAAGTTTATTTTAAGTGACATCTATTGGCAATGATTTTACAAATTTTAACTGTTACACATCTAGTTAGTTAATGTTCTATATTTCAATATGAATATTCATGTCGCACTATTGTCGGTATATCATGATGCTCATAAGAACTGAAAGCATGTTGACAGTAGATTGCCGATCAGAGAATAATCGATCGTCATAGTATCGAAATTTTTAGGTTACTTTTTCAATGAAACGTTCTAAAAGTTTTTTCAACATGAATAATTATGTTGTAATACTCGAATTGAGATGAATCACTAGAAGATCTATGGACTGTTTAAGAAAAATAATTACATAAGAATTAGAAAACAGATCGAACTTTTCAATACGTTAGAAATGATGAGGAAAATGTTATATGATTTGCGATCTCATATCAGTTATAAAAATGAATTTCAAGAAAAAAGCCGAAATTAATTCATATCAATGATCTTCAATATAGATTCTATGTAAATGAGAAAACCTCAATTTTATGAGATTTTAAAAACTACATCTGATATTAGATGTATAGTTACTTGTAACTAAAATTTCTATTTTGAATAGACGTCATGTTATGATGTTTATTTTTAAGGGGAGTATTACCTTTTACTTGAATTTCTGCATCTTTTTCAATTAATTTATTCTCCATTGTGTGTAAATAATTCATTCGTCAAACACTCTTATCTAAAATAGCGTTATAGATTTTCTTGTTAAAACAAGTATTCTTTAACTATCTTATTCGCAATATAGTATGGATTATTCCTACGTTATATAACATTTTTCGTATTGTCCTACAGAAATTGAAATAAAAGTAACATTCTATGAATATTGCGTTTGATTATAAACAATAATGGTAGAAATGTAGCATATTTTTTGTATTAATTCATCGATACAATCAATAAAAAAATGTCCTTAGTGAATTCTCCAAAAATAATATTTTTTCATTTGAATGTTGTTACTTAGTCTTCATTGGTAATGTAGTTATATGTATTCGACAAATGTGTTAGTTTGGACATGATGAAAAGAATATCTTGATAATCATATAACGTGGTTCTATGGTGTAGCGGTTAGCACTTTGGACTTTGAATCCAGCGACCCCAGTTCAAATCTGGGTAGAACCTGTCTTTTTTTTGTTTTGCTATACATTTTTTTCTCTCGCTTATCTGTTCTCGCTATCAATGAGAGGAAAGAAAAAAAAAAAGTAATAATGATGAAGCAAAAGAGAGAGCTGACGTCAATACTTGTGCGTGGTTTATTCTATAAACAAGCAAACAGCAGTAATATACGTGTTGCAGTTTTTCTTCTATGCTTACGAAGAAATCACGGGACACGATTCAAAGCTGTCGGGTACATACTTCGCCACGTATAAGCAAGCTTGCAGAATATAAAAGGCAAAGAGACAACAAATATATGTTCTTATTTGTTCGATATAAAAAAAAATTGTACTGAAGTGTCGTTATACGACCTTGATTTTTCAATAAAATTTAATTTTCTTGCTTGTTTTTTCTTACTTGAAACTTTCTTCATATCAACATCGAAAAAAGAATAGTTCGTATGAAAAAATTTCAGATTTTTTGCATGCAACATCACTAACATTGGAATCTTTTTTGCCACATAAGGTCTTGTAAGACATGCAAAAATTTGAAGCTTGGTGGTGCTACGTTTGAGCATTATGAAATTTTCGACAAGGTTAATCTGATTAAGGTGTCGCTTGAGGCCAAGTTTCAGGTTAAAATTTACAAATATAATTTAAAAAAGAAGGACTTTGCAGAAAATTTTCAGTGCAACTCTCAGACAAATCACAATATGACACCATATTTTCTTAGACTTTTTCTGATCAACAGCTTCCCTCCTATTTATGAAAAACATCATAAAGTTAAAAGTTTTGAATCATTTCAATTGGTTCCCTTGTGTAATGTGAGAATTTCGAACGTCATCAATGTTTATTTACAATTCAATTTCTTTTTTAGATATTTATTTAATCAAAATGGATAGCCGTTTCATATGAAACGGGTTTTTTCGTTTAAGGTAACGAACAGTATTTCGTAACCAAATAGAAAAACCGAATCATGTGGCGTCTAGCCAGTTATATCTATCGTGCTTTTCGAAGCGTAGCTACTCATCGTTGTTCACAAGATATAATTGTTCCAGTAACAACTGTTCATACGAATGATGATGAATCAAATCGCAAAGAGTAAAAATATATTATCAATATAATACTTTTAATAAAATTTTATTTTTTAGAAAACAAGAAGATTTAACTAACAACAAACTCGATATTGATCGTATTATTAAAAATAATCGATTTTCATTTCGAAATTTTGAGAAATTACAAGAATATTTATTTAAATCTTCACTTCAACAGGTTTGAAATTAAAATTAAATAACTAACTATCTGTTAGTTTTTAAAAATCTTAGTTAATACTTAAACTACATGTTATCAAAACTATTGAACCTCCTACAACCGAACATGTCGTCAAAGAAGTTCAAACATTGCCAACTTCTTCGACTGAACAGGAACAAACTGTTGTTTCATTGCTTGAAGCAGATGAAAATTATATGAAGACTCTACAAAATCTATATGAATTAAATAAAGAAACAATATCGTTTATAAATAATCTATCAGCTATTGAGGCATTGGAAGCGGGAGATGTAAAGTTGGGTATTGAAACTCTTCAAATGAGTGCAAAAGATGGTACAAATCCAGCAGCATTATACAATTTAGGTATTTGTTATGAAAGCGGTGTTGGTGTTGAAAAAGATCGTGCTAAAGTATATAAATGATTTCCTATTTAAATTTTAAATAAAATTATTATTTGAATTAATTTAGGCATGTGATTATTATCGTCAAGCATCTATGTTAGGTCATAGTGATGCGTTCTTTAATTTAACATTTCTTTCAAATCATATTGACATTAATGATGATGATGATGAAAGCTCAGAACAAACTGTTATTGATCAATCTCATGTATTTCCTTTTTCGTTTACAAAACAATATAATGAAGAACAATCACAAGCATGGAGTGATTATCAATTAAGTTTCACGAAAACTCTTAGTTGCTTAGCGTAGACATGTAAAACTATTTTTCTATAATTTTTTTGTTAGTTTTATTATTTATGCCTTCCCTTCTGTACGGTGATTTTGACAAAAAAGCCGTATTTCTTTCTCCTTTTTCTTAAATTTGTTACTGTATTTTGAAAATTTTTAAACGATTAAGTTACTTGTGATCTAAAACTCTATGTATAAACTTGTAATATGTGCTATTCAATGTAAATATTTTTTTTATGTAAATTAGTTTAAAATATTGAGCGATATGTAGTATGTATAGAAAATTTTGACTATAATAAATACAAAAAAAAATTGATAAGATGATTCTAATAGATCAACTGAAAGATACTTTCAAAGAGAATGTCTTTACTACTCGGATGAGATTATGAATAAAGTGATCGGTGATAATCATGGAACTTGATAATATAAAAAGAATGGAACAACGTCAGACGACATATAAATAAGAGAATGTGGTTTGTTCCAAAATTAGGTTGGATCGTATGTCAATATAACTGATGCATCAGTTTATTGCAAAGAATCTTTTGTTGATCTGTAAGAAAAGAAAATATTCATAGGCGGCGAAACATTTTGAACCTATGCTAAATTCAACAATGTTTATAAGATTTCTATTGAAAAACTAAGAATACGGAAGGAGTATACGCCAGTTTATGCCATTCGGATGAACCACAACAGTTAATACTTTTCTAACTCTAACTCATATTGTGCACTATATACAGTCGGTACGGTTCACAAAAAAATTTGCAATGTACGTAAAGCAAGCCGTGCACTTAAACAAACACAACAACATTTATCTCTATTTAATTTCGACTCTCGAAAGTAGGATTTTCGATCGTCTTTACTGAAAAACAGAAGAATGACAAGGCAGCAGTATCCTCAAGAGTAAAATGAATTACATTGTGAATTCGTTCACTTTGTTGAAACTATTTCTTAGGCCTGCAAGCTGAGCCACTGAAAGAGGAGTAAACTTTCGACAGTCTGTAGTTTATCGAACTCTAGCTTCCTGTAGAGTTTATCTTCACTTGTAATGTAGAAGTGTTTGTTCAAGTCATTAGCAATGTAGAGTCTAATGTTTAGTGCTACCAAAGACAATATTTTGTTAAGAACGTTGTCTAAGTCGTTTCACTACAAATGTGAATATGGGCGTGGATGTTATTATTATTGTTTTGTTATCAAATTTCAAGCAACCAAACTACACCAAATTCTTATTATATTTAAAAAAAAAAGTAAGCAAGCATACATTTGTTTTTAAGTTAAAGATGCACGATATGGGCGCATTCGAAAGCTGCTTTGAGACAATATTCTTTAATTAGAAGCTGGTAATTGATACTGACAAGTATTTCAGACCAAGTTCATATAGAGAAGGAAGAAGATTTTTCTTGAAAACAAAGTCAATTACTTTCACTACACTTTTTCTATAGAACAGCATCAAATTATCAAAATTTTTAGTTTATCATCAAAGGAAGGATGTAGGTATAGGTATGGATATTCTTTTCACCGGCATCCATGTTCAAAACTTCAGTCTTCTACGTCAAGCAAAAGTGTATGAAAAATGTCGTTGACAATTTATCTTGAGTTATTATGTGACAAGAGTATAGACATACAGATAGAGTGAAACAAATTTCTAGCACTATATATCAGTTTTCCCATATAAATCATTCGAATACAGAAATATCACGAGAAACAATAATACTCAAATTGAATCGATAGTGTACCGCCTATAAATCTGATGACAATTGTCCAATGTTACCCGAGAAGGAAATTCCAAACACATATTCGAAAAAAGTCTGGTTCTAACTAATTACTTCTGACTCTAATCACTTGTGTCTAGATAGTCAAAAAATGCGTAAATATTTCGCGCTAAGACTTTTATGCCATAGATTACCTATTGAAAAACTCTATTCAATTGGTGCATATCTTTAATTGAAACTTAGAATTTGCTAACAAAGATAATTCATATTTTCAAATAAAACATATTAATATCTATTCAATCTATCTATTTATTTTTTCTTTTATTCTTCTGGTATAACATCTTGTAATTGTGCAATATGTTTCAATGAAGTTTTAAGAAAATTTCTTATTAAACATATTTCAACTTGTGTCAAATGTGTTACTTTAGCATAAAGTGAACCACTACGTGCTAAATTTCCAATTGATGAACGTAATTTTGCTAAACGTAAATCCCATAAATCTTTCATTAATAAACGAATTTGATCACCATTTGGAATATCTTCTAAAGCAACATTCATTATTGTTTGTGACAATATAAATACATATGGATTAGGCATTTGTGTAAATGTTTCTTGTTGTTGTTCTTGTTTAAGTAATTCTTGTACTGAATCGAGTGTTAACCATTCGGGACAAACAAATCGACAACGATGACTTTCTTTAAGATGAATTGCCTATAAATAGTATAAAACAAAAAAAGATTTAATCATAAATTTTTTGAAAAACTTGATCGATAACAAACCATCCAGATAGGAACTTGTAATGGAATTGATGGTAAAAATGGACCAACAGATCCACGAATTAAATGAATTTCAGGATGTTTAAAATTTGGTACAACAGAAGTAAGTTCATTTTCAGATAAATATTGTACTTCATCAATATCCATTGTTTGTATTCGATCTCTACTTAGAAAATGATATGTTTTATAGAATGAAAGAAAGAAAGATAAGAATGAACGATCATAATACTATCCAATATAATCGAATTTCGCTAGTTGTCGTAAGAAATCGAAAATATTCTATTTAACAGACTTCTAAGTTTACTATTATCGAGACGATATAGTGATGTTCTTAAAAAAAGATTTCCGAATGTTAATTGAGTAAAAAGAGATACACTCTTGTTTTTGTGATTTAAATGACGCGTGAAAAAGATTATTAAATATTGATTGAAAAAAACTGATTACTAATAGAAAATGAAATGATTAAGACTCATACTCATGTCAGAAACTGTGATTTTCATCAAATTTCAATTTTGACGCGACTAAATTACCCTCAATGTCTAATGCTATTTACCGAATTTTTTATGGCTTTTCACGATTTATTTTCTATATCTTTTTTCTGTTCTAGCGTGAAAGACTTCTGGGCCATTTTACATGCTAGAAAGCTGAGGAAGGTTTTAAATCGAAGAGAAGATTGACTCTACAAACTATCAGACTCGGAATATTTACTTTCGACTTACTGTGAAAAAAAAAGAAATGTTTTTCTGTAATAGCATCCTAATTTTTCGAATTTTTTTAGAAAAAATCTCACCAAAAGTAAAGAAACAATATTTTGAAATATTTGACTCTGTTAAGTTGTAGCGGTAGTTTCTGGCTACATTTTAAAGCCATTTCGAACTCTGTGTCATTATATTTGGAGAAGAAACCCGTGCCATGCAGATAGCTACTTTTTTTTCATCCCTGATGTCATAATAGCTTACGAATAGCTCAATATTTCGGGCCGAAATATTTAATGCGAATTGTTAGAATGTACACGCATTCTCTGAAATTTTCAGCTACATCGATTGTTGGTGAGTAAAAATATGTTTCTGGCATGGAATGGACTTTTAATTTAATTTATAATATTCTCCATTTGGGTCTGTACTTTGCAAATAGTTATGAATTAAAGAGGAGAGCAAAAAACCTAAATCCATTCGTGTCATTACGCTTTTTCTCTCGAATTATAGCAATGTTACCAAATTTTAAGACTAATCAAGAATATTACAAGAAAACAAATAACAAGAAATCTTCTGATTAAATTTTTTCTCAAGACTAGGTCTCTAAATTTTGTGACTACAAGTAGAATCCTATGAGACTAAGAACAGCTTAAGGGAAATCGGGTCCATGATCTACTGATGAAGAGTGATGAGTTTTTTAATGAAACTTTGAGAGTAAGGTATTTTTGAAAAATCTAAACCAAAAAGTTTTGTCTATTAGACATGTTTTATAAATCATTAGATAGACCTGAAAGTTTCAGTACAGCGGACATCACTTTCTCAGGATATTCAATTTCAAAAATAAAAAGACAGCTGTTTACCATCGGAGAACACCGTAGTTGAGTCTACTTGTAAATTGAATATCTTGAGAAGTTCATGTTCATTTTCGTCGAAACTAATTACTAACTATAAAATCTGCCGATAAACAAAACTTTTTGGTTTGATTTTTTTAAATGATTTTTTCTCACTAATAGTTTTGCGAAAACGGTCATAGCTCTTCATCAATAGACCATAGACTCGAATCTCTTTAAGCATTTTTTTATTTTCGCCAAGGTCTACTCGTAGCCACATAGGAAGTCGAACATTGATCGGCAATTGGATAGGTTTTCTGGTTAGCTAAAATCAATTTGCCTCTCCCGAAATAATACATTTGTAAGCAACATTACTTCCTGAAAGAAATTCAAAATATTTGACATCTGGTGTTTTCAGGATAGATCATTCGTTTCCGATAAAACTTTCACTATATTGTAAGAATCATCAGATCAATGTGTAGAAAAATTTTCGCTTCAATTTTTCTGTTTTAGGTTTTTTTGATAGGATCTTTGAAAAGTTTTGAAACCCAATAAAAATATTATAACTCAAGAAGAAAGGCTCCATGGCATAAACTCTTTTAGACTTTTTATTTACATTCAAGCGTAATTCAAACTCAAACAAAAGATATCAATTGGACAGATTCTCTTGTTCGTAATCTGTGATTGTTAACAATAGAAAGAGGAAACAACAAGACATTATTGGATATAAAATCGAAAGAGATTTAATCACTCATGAAAGTCATATAATGATCAGGCTCGAAAGAAATTGCCTGAACTTTTAAATCACAATATCATTTGGATATTTTTATACGTAATATAATAAGAAATAATTTTTTTGAAACTAAAATTTAATACATAATTGATGTACGCATAATCACAATATTTCAATGCTTTTATTCTTTTTGTTCATATATTTCAGCATCATCTTCAGATTTCATTTGATGATTTTTTTTTTTAATTTTGATCTTCTTCAAATATATATTCATATATCCTAGATTATGTTACTGAGATTGATTGTTAATTGATGTTTATACTTATATTGCATTGCTTCATGTTACCTAATACATGATCACCTTTAATGCCTTGTGCAATAACACCTACTTCTTTTTGTTCTTGAATCTTTTATTAATCAGTACTAATATATCATAACCTTGAACACCTTAATTCCATTGTTCTAATTTGATCTGATATTAATTATAATATAAAATTGAAAAGAATTAAAATATACTTATGAATTAAAACAAAGATGACTAAATATCAGTATATATTTCTTGTAATATCTGATTAAATTACAATAATGAAATTAAGGTGTTCAAGGTTATCCGATTCTGCTACTGCTCAATAAAAGATTCAAGGACAGAATTAAATAGGTATTATCGTGCAAGGTAATATGAAACAAAGTAATATGAGTATAAACATCGATTAACAATGAATCTCAGGAACAAAATCCAGGCTATGTGAATATATATGTAAAGAAGGTCAAAATGAGGGATCATTCATTTCAACTCATGTTGTACGTTTGTTCACACTATCGTCGGCATATTGACAGTAGATTGCTGTTGAATAACACCTATCGATATATCGCAGTCGGAAGATCACCGACCGTTTAAGTACCAAACTTCCGGTGACTTTTTGTCACGAAACGACGAATAGCACACTTTATACTGAATAATCTACAGCCGATTTTTCTACAGTTTGAACCACATGGAAATTTTGAAATAAAATTTGCAAAATTACAAATCAAATACAGTCTTAAGATAATTCTGAAATTTGTAAAACAGAATTAAAATTTCGAAATATCACTACTATTATCCGCATCAGCTAGGTTTACTACTATTTTTGGTACCAGCATGATCACGATGCAGATGACTAGTAATTACCCATCATATAATTGATTGAATTCTTTTTTACAAGTGAATTACCATAAGAGATGAACAATTTTCAATAATAAACATCATTCAAAAATGCTGAAGAATAGTATAAGAAATTTATGGAATTATTCAATCAAATATTTCCATAATAATCCATAAATAATAACAAAAACATAATTTCAAAGACCTATTACTTTAAGCTATTCTTTACAGAAACGATCTATTTTGTAATCCTCATGAATAAGAGATAAGTGATTTTCTTAAAGTCGGGCGTCAATATCAGTTAGATTAACATATAACGTGAAGCATGCTATCAATATATCTTAATCAGCTTTATCATTAGGATTTGTTTTTTGATTTATTAAAAAGATATCTTATGCACTTGATCGAATAATGATTCTGACAAAGTCCTTGTGAATCATATTCTCATTTATCTGTGCAATGATTTCTCATTGTTCAATAATTTAGTTTCATAGTTATCCGAGCACATACAATAAATTTAGATAGAAAAAAAACCGTATTGAACAACAACAACACTCGGCATCACGAGAAACTAATCATTTGTCCTCATTCATTAATAAAGCGTTGTGGCTTGGAACGAATTGCAAATGATCGTTTTGATTTATTTTTTCCATTCTAAAATTATGAATAATGTTAAAAGGACATGGAATGAAAATGATTGTCTGCTTTTTTTCTTACTGTGCTATGTGATGATTCAGATTTTTTCGCATTTGCATTAATTTGTTTTTGTATTTGATTATTATCATTATCTTCATTAATATTATTTCCGTCTAATTGTTGATTCATTTGATAATCTTGTGTTTCAAAATTCAATTGTGAACCAAGTGGACTTCCTAATGGACTATCAATAGCATCACGAAATCGTTTTGACCATCGTTGTACATTTGCATATGTGGGCGCATCATTACCTATATAAATAATGTATAAAAAGAATTTTTTCGTAATGAACATCTTTTCATATACCAAATGCATTTTGTAATTCAAGTAGAATTTCTTTTGGTCGATAACCCAAAAATGTACGAATCTTAATATATTGTCGAAATGTTTCGGACATGATTATTGATCGATAAAACAAAAATAATAAGTCGAGGAAATGAATCAAATGATAAATCAAGAACTAACTAATTCATTAGTTACAAAACAACAAAAAGCGCTAAAAGAAAAAAAGAATCTCATTTAATCAATGTTTATTTTGATGTGTTTATTTCGGAGTAGAATATGATACTATCAATAAATATAAACAATTCGTTTTTCTTTTCTGACTAAATCATTATTATTTATTTATAAATATTCTAACTGACGAAAACACTTTTCTAGGTGTCAACATGCTTTTCAACTGAAACGAGGTTCTCTTTTAATAAATGCTAGAGAAAATTTACAATTTGTTTAATGAACTAATCTTATTGAAAACTTTGTTTGTACAAAATTTGATGTTGAAAGTCCATTTTTTACATCATCACAGTTTTTTGTTGAAAAATCCATTATAATTTCGATATCTCAAGAATGAAGGCCTGGGAAAAGCAAACAATTCTAGACTTTTCTATTATTTCATAGTACTCAGCAAATGAACATCGTTTCAGTCGAAAAGCGATTTGCCATCTGGAGAGATTCTCTCGTGAGACTTGAATTAATCACATTTTTATTATGATAAAGATAATTATAATTTTATATTTTTTCAGTTTGTTATTTCACAAGAAAATAATTTTCTTTTTTTGTTCACATTCTTGAATTTATATAGCTTATAGAGTAGATTGTTATTACAATATTTATTGTTTCTGTTTTCCCGAAGACTCTTTATGCAAAAAAGAGAAAAGGGCCTTTCATTTTCCGTCTTATTGATTCATCGAAAAAAAAAGAAAGTAAATCTATCGTTAAGAAAACATTCCGGTTGATTAGAAAAAGAAAATGTCTAGTTCCCGTCATTTGGAATTCCTCTTCTCTTTTTTTGTTATATATATTGTGTTTCTCATTAAATGTGAAAAGACAAATGAAAATGCTTGAGTGAACAACACTTCTATCCGCAAGAAGTATTATATTTATAGAAGCTAAAAAAAACACAGAACATGACCTTTTTTTTTTTTTACTATTATATCATTGTAATATTTATCATTTTTTCACTGGTTTCCAATAGAACAAAGATGGTTTATAAAGCTCATTCTATTGATCTATAAAGAGAGCTTATAATGAAATTTCATTTGTCAATAAGATTTTACATCACATAGATATATATATTTATTGTTTTTTCCTCTAAGAAGAAAGAAAGAAAAAAGAAAAGAAAGATTCTGCTTATGGCTAATAGAAAACGTCAAAGAGCATTTCATAAGAAAAGAATTGGTAAGAGAAACGATCATTAACTTATTCCATTAACGTAGTTTTCACTGGGATAAGAGTCTCAGGAAAAAAAGACTTTTTGTCCTTCTTTCACATTCTCATTTGCATGACAGTCAAATTTGCTCTTCTATAACACTATTATTATTATCATTATTAGGCACTAGTCTATATGTTTAATTTTTAAGTTGCACTAATGAGACGATGATAGAAAGAAAAACAATCACGCATTCTTTCATTTATCAGATTTCACTAGTTCTCATTTGCTGTTTCTATTGTCTTCCATAGAAAAGAAACAAACGGTTAATATCAGTCGCAGACATTCGACATCACATGCCCTCATTTACACATCCATAGGGTCATTATTATGAGACGCAGTATCTCTTAGTTCTAGTTTTTGTTTTTATATGATCGTGCAAAAAAGAAAAGCAAATAAATAAATAATATAATGAAAAAAAGAAGAAGAAAGGACAACAGATAATCTAACTATTATTAGTCTAACGAGTAAGTTGCTTTAAGGACATATATCCATTAGCTACATTTATTAATAAATGTGGAGGAAACATTTGTTTGTCAGTCAACAAAAAGAACAGCTGTGTTATTTGATTGCTATTGTTGTTGTCGAACAAGAATAGTCAACGATAAAGGATTAGACATACACACACACAAAATGATATATGCAGTATAAAAAAAGACAGATATGTCTACAAATGGTTGGACTTGAAGATAAATTTTCTATTGAGATCAACAGGTGATTATAAAAAAAACATAAGAATAATAATCGATATCATTAAGAACAAAATCTAATGTAAAAAGGCTCATTTAGAATATATACGACGGACACACTTGAAAAGCGAATGATGACCTCCAGAGAAATAGACGCGACATACATGTTAACGAAGAAATATCGTTATTTGATGTACCCTATCTATTTCTGTTGGTATGTACCCTCGCTTGCTCGGTTTGGTCGAGGCTGATCAAAGTAATCGAGCACATTACTAGCAACATACATCTCCTCAAGCTCTTGGGGGATAACCACGATGATTTTTGACAAGATCATCAATAATAGTGCAAATCATTCTTTATCGTTTCGTTCTTCCATTCTATGATGACGTGTTCTTGACTTATGGTCGTATTTTTTTTTTGTATATACTCTGTATATGTATGTATTTGTATGGAATAGCAGCATTGCTCGTGGCAAATAACAATCCAATTTTGTCGTTTCTTTGTCGCCCAAGTCGATTTCTGTTGGATAATGTTGTTTACTCGTTCTCCGCCTCTTTTCTCGCAATCGGTATCGTCATCAGTAGGAAACGAGTCGTCTCCATCTCATACAGCTACAGTCTGTAATTCGCGAGACGTTGAAAATCAACTACATACCGTTTCTTTATCAAATAATTCTACACTTTTTACAAATGGACCATCCAATAATGGGTTATTATCAAATAGTCAATCTAACTTTTATCAATTGCCCGATCAAGATTGTTTCTATTCTCCATTATCATCGTCATCATCATCTTGCCCTTCAATTCATTTAACGCCAACAAAAACAATAACAAACATTAAATTATCTAAAGCACGCCGTGGTGATTCGTGTCCTATTTTACCTAATTATAAAAGATTAAATCATTTTTATCTTCCAACAAAAATATCATCGTCTATTCGTGATGTACTCATGGCTACAATGCCAACAACAGATCCAGACGTATGCCATTCAGAAGATATATCTCAATTTTTCAAAGAAAATCAATGGTCTAATAATAATACTATACCGGTAATAAATCCCGCTGCTGCAGCTGTTTTTAGTGAAAATAATGAGTTGGAAATCAATGAAGAACAACTAACTACATCTATCACACCATCTCCTTTAGACACACCGAAAAATAGTGAATGTTTACGACAATCACTTACTGATTGTTCAGCACATGTATATCCATCTAATATTAATAATAATCGTAAAGTTATTTTAAATGTTGGTGGTGTTAGACATGAAGGTAATTTAATTATGTTTTTCTTCTAGAAATTAAAAAAGAAATTTCAATAATTTCGATCTTTCTAAGTTTCTAAATATTTATATTTGTATTTATATATGTGTATAGTTTTATGGCGTACACTTTCTCGTCTACCAAATACGCGTCTAGGTCGTTTGGCTAAATTACGTCAAACGGCATTGTCAACAACACGCCTAATGCCACATGATGAAATAATCCGTTTATGTGATGATTATGATTTATCAAAAGAAGAATATTTTTTTGATCGTCATCCACGCACATTTTCATCAATAATTAATTTTTATCGTACAGGAAAACTTCATTTAGTTGATGATTTATGTGTTATATCATTTAATGATGATTTGAATTATTGGGGTATTGATGAATATTATTTAGAATTATGTTGTCAAAATAGATATCATCAAAAAAAAGATCATGTTTTAGAAGAAATGAAAAAAGAAGCTGACTTATTAAAAGTTGAAAAAGAAGAAAGTATCGGTGAACGTTGTTGTGGAAATTTCAGACGAAAAATTTGGGATCTTTTTGAACATCCACATACATCAAAAGCTGCACGAGTACGTCTATCTTTTTTATTCTTTCTCTTTCTCTCTCTCTATGTATATATGTTTATTTTATGGTCAAATTTAGATTATTGCATTTGTTAGCATTTCTTTTATTCTTCTTTCTTCATTCACATTGACATTAAGTACTATTGAAGGTATATGAAAAATTATTTGTTTAATATGACTTATAAATTTAAAGAATTTGTTTAGGTATTGGTTGTGCACCAAATATATCCGATTCCGAAGTTATCATTAGTACTCCAACATCAGGTGATGCTGATGCTGTTCGGATTGCTGCTCAAGCTGCAGCACGAGATTTAGCTGCTGAACATCATGAAAGTGTCGGTGATTGTCGTGAACCATTATTTTTATTTATTGTTGAAACAATATGTATATCATGGTTTACAATTGAATATATTGTTCGTGTATTTGCTACACCAGATCGATGCAAATTTTTTAAAGGTGTTCTAAATACAATTGATCTTATTGCTATTGTACCTTTTTATATTTCAATTATACTTGAAACATTAGATACGGGTAATTTAAAAAATTTTAAATCTGTTCGTAAAGCTGTACAAGTATTTCGTGTTTTACGTATAATGCGCATACTTAAATTAGCACGTCATTCAACTGGTCTTCAATCATTAGGTTATACACTACGAAGAAGTTATAAAGAATTATCTATGCTTTTGATGTTTTTGGCTATATTTATATTATTATTTTCAAGTTTAGCTTATTTTGCTGAAAGAGATGGTAATGCTATACAATTTCGTTCTATTCCACATGCATTTTGGTGGGCGAGTATTGTAAGTTTATTAAATAAAATATTCAACAAAAAAAAAAACAAAAAGAATTATCCTATATATCTTTTTCTCTTTTATTTTAAAGACAATGACTACAGTTGGCTATGGTGATATTTATCCGAAATCTGTGTGGGGTAAACTAATTGGTGCCGTATGCTGTGTTTGTGGAGTACTTGTTATTGCTTTACCAATCCCAATTATTGTTAATAATTTTGCTGAATATTATAAAGAACAACTACGTCGTGAAAAAGCTTTAAAACGTAAAGAAGCTATTGATCGTGCTAAAAAAAATGGTTCAATTGTATCGATTCCATCTCGTTCTGTATCAAATTTATCACATATAGATTATAATGTACGTCGTTTAAGTATATTGAAATATATATCAAGTCATCCGCCAACAAGTGATGAACCATTATTTGATCCTGGATGTTATGATAAAAAATCTCCATTATCATCAGTAACACATATTCCACATACAATTGGTTTGTATACGGAAATTAATGAAAATAACTATCGAACAACAAAAGAACGTGATGAAGATGCAAAAGAAGCATTAATTACTAAAACAGATATTTCAATAGATGATGAGCGAAAAGAAAATACGTTGAAAATATAATGATTTTTGGTATGATCTATAATATGAAATATTTAATATCTATTTTGTTTTTTGTTATTTTCATGAATAACTTCTTATAATGTATAAAAAAGAAAAAGAAAGAAATTAAATATGATCTATTGAATTATAAATTTTGGATCACGAAAGTCTAATCGTTAGTGCTTAATATTGACGAGACAATGTTTTCAACTGATCAATCGACTTCTCGTCGAAAGCTTGTGGATTGTAAGGAATCAATTATACTAATCCCATATTTTGATCATGAGAAATTCTCTTTTGATCTTCATATGCTGGCTTTCTAGACTAACAAATTTTGCTGTGTCAAGATTATATAACATATCATATTACCTAGAAAACAGTAACTTTTTCTGGTCCACATCGTTTCTCTTCAGAAAGTATAGCCATTTTAATTTGTACTGCAGATACATATCAACATTTCCACATGCGAATCTTCAAGATGATGTTATCTTAGCGATTGATCAGTTAACAACTCCTCCCTTGGACCACNTGGTTTTAGACTTGTTAGTATGAAATTACTAAAAATCTGGATGATCGAAAGCTGAGCTGAAATTTTGTCCATAGATAGGTCTTCTACTTGCTAGAAGAGCCTCAATATATAAGCCAGAATATATCTATTCTTGCTAAGATATTTACATTTTAAAGAAGTAATTATTTTAAGGTATGTTCTGAGAGAAGAACATTTCTAAGGCAAACGCATATCTCAGTACTGATATGTTTGGCATAGTTCAAACTTCGGAGTATACAGCCTGTCAGATCCACAATTTTCGAATCCGGAACCAATCCAAGGTTCTCAGTGATTGTGTACTCCATAAGGCAAAAACTGAGTACAATGTTCATAACTCAACCAGCGAAAATCGGAAAACCAAATCAAAATAAACCTTTTTTACTACTCATCATGACTTATCGAACGGCAATAGTCTCAAGCGAAAAGCGATTTGATCATTAAGAGAGTTCCTTCGCGAGATACGCAAGTAGATTTCCATTGGACATAAGCAAAATTTATTGACATAGTTGAATCAAAGCTCTAAAGCGTAAAAAGCAGTTTAATAATAACATATCCATACCATTGACCATTTTTTCCACCACCAAGAAAAACCAAATTTCCATATGCACATGCTGCTAGAGATGAAAGTTGTGGACCTTCTGTTGAAAATGATTCCCATTGATCATTTTCAATTGAATATCGTTCAATTGTATTTACATAAACACGTGTTGTTCGTTTAAATCCTTCAAAACCACCCATACTAGATATAAACAATTATCTTTATAGTTAAAATACATAAATCTATACATACATATAAATATATTCCTCAACATGTGCAGCTGCAAAACGTGATCGATCATGTAGAAGATTTTGTAATTTAGTCCATTCACATGTATGTGCTGAAAAACGATAGCATGATTTATATTCTTCAGATGACGAACGACGTGTACCAAGTACATATAAATAATTATTTACAGTTATTGCACTAAATGGATACTAAAAAAAAAGATACGTTTTCAAATGAAAATAATTTTTAAATTTAATTTCAATTATAAAAAAATATTGTATTGTTTTTTCGTATAGTTCCATTTAACTAAGAGAATAAACTTAGATACTAATGTACTGAATCGATACATATTTGAACTTGATCGCATACGTAATATTTCAATTTTATATGATATTCTTGAAGTTAATGATGTATGGAAAGATTGTTTCCAATGAACGAATCAAACAAACTGATACATGCTGTTTAAGCTCATATTGCGCTTACAAGGTCGTCTTGGTTAGAATAGCGAAAATCAAAAAGTGTTTGTTCCTAATGAATCTTTGAAGCTAAGTTAGGGTTGTTGTATTGATATATTCGATCTCGTTTCAGATATACATCGAAAGACATAATTTTGACGTAAAATTAAATAGGTCTAATTGATCTATAGAATATGTTGAAAGTTTCAGACGAAAAGAATGCTTCATTGTCGAGATGTAGAACTGAGTGAAACTTTCAAGATATTCTATAGATCAATTAGATCTACCTAATTTTACGTCGAAATGATGTTTTTCGATATATAACTAAAACTGAATCGAAAATTTAGTAAAACCATTTTAATTTGGTTTCAAAGATTTATCTAAACTCCTGCTAATGTCATCAAAATGTTCTTATAGACTTAATATAAGTGCAAACAACAAGTCTTAATTTGATTGGTTACTTCGTAAAATAAATTTTTATGCATTAATGATGAAGAAGAAAGAGTACAACATATAGAAAATATTTTTCTTTAATAGAAATGTCACAATGTTTCGTTCTACAATGTACTATTTCGTTATATTTGATTTTCGAGTAAATGTCACAGTCACATGTCAAACTTACATTAATATTGCGAAAGTTAAAATTTAGATAATAATGTGTATACAAGAGAAATTCAAACTAAAATTTATTAACTAGTTTCTTT
The DNA here is from genome assembly GCA_905329745.1 of Rotaria sp. Silwood2. Taxonomy (NCBI): domain Eukaryota; kingdom Metazoa; phylum Rotifera; class Eurotatoria; order Philodinida; family Philodinidae; genus Rotaria; species Rotaria sp. Silwood2. Next base: position 312,382 of record CAJNSZ010000085.1, on the reverse strand, counting down.
TTATAATAATCATTTAATAGAAGAAAAACAAAAATTCCTACTTGTTCGTACAATAATCAACATTTTAAAAATCTGTTGATTAATTACATATCGTTTTTTTTATTTTATTTAATAAACTTTTATCATTAGCATAGATAAAACTATACTAAAACAAATAGGCAACACATTCAACAAAGATTGAAGTTCTTTTTTGCATGCAAGAAAAAAAAAACAGACAATATATCAGTACGTCACTTTAATAAAGCAAAGTTACCGATAATATTTCCAATATATACACAATTGGATTCTTTTTATCATATATCCCGGACCTATATGAATAATTCTAGGCTGTAAATCAAAAATAAAGAAAAAAAAAAGCTCGTTTAGAATCATTCAGAGCAACACATAATAATTGTCTTATTCTAATCCTTACTAGATTTTCATATGTTTTGTGATTATCAAAATAGAGTTCACAACTAACGTCCGAGACGTACATAAATTACTCATAAGATATTGAAAATAAAGTTAAAATTTCCTTATATGATTCTTCTCGTTTTGTTTCGAGAAGTTTAACAGGAATATCTTTGTTGGAAACTAATTATATTAGGGTACAAAATATTTGGTCAATAAAATATATGAAATGGTCAATAAGTTAAACAATAATAAAATTAGTGAATTATTTGATTTATCAGTAAATCAAATTTACAGTATAATTTACTTGTTTTCTTCGTTTCTTGAACTATGTAATATATATGTATATAAACTTGACGCTCATTCTTTCTTCCAACATCAGCTCAGTGTCAACGAGTACAAAAGATAGATGTAGTATAATTTACTCAATATGAAAGTGATATATCAGACGAAGAACTTGTAGAAGAAAATAACGAGATAAAGGAAAACGAAAGATCTTCCAAAATGATAAAAAATACTGGGTTAATGAGGCTATTTTTTAAAATGCGAATAAATGATAAAAAAAACTATCGAAACTATACAGAAAATGGGAGAATAGTTTATTACAGATGCAAGCAAGCGAACCACCGTAGATCTCAATGCGGAACAAGTATTTATCTGCTGTATTGTATAAACAGTGATAAAGTTACTGTTTTTAAAACTGAAACTGAATACGATGGTCATCATGATAAACTTCATGGTATTGATTAAAATGTAAATAAAACAGTGTATAGAATAATTATATCATGATGGAATAATAAAACTAAAACAAATTATTCGAATACTTCGAACAATAAATGTAGCAACTACATAATATACGCAAAAACATCATTCGCATAAACTATTCATCTGAAATATTGTAAATTAGCAAAGACTAAAACTGCTTTATTCGTATAATTATTTAATTTTCATTTCTTCTTTATTTAAATTATTTTTCTTCTACTAAATTATACTTTATACGTATAAAAAAATAAAATCTGTATTTTTTAACTAATTGAATTCGTATATAAAATAAACTGACAATCTTCATCTATTTTACTGACCAATTAAATCGATACTTTTATATCAAATTTCTCTTTAACAATATGTTTCAAGTTACTTGATTATATAAATTTTGTCATTTAGCTTTTTTTCTTTTCGCTTTGACACATTCTCATCATGTTTACCCATAAAATCGATCATGATCATAGTTACCGATTGTGATTACTGTGACGGTGACCTGGCCAGGGATATTCGAGTTGACACTCTTTAAGGACGGATACCAACTTGAGAATTTATTTCTACGCATGTTCCAACATTCTGAGATGTTTAGACATGCCTATACTTTCATTTTGCAGCTTGTCACTATTTGTTTCCTGGTATCATCTAGGAATAAAACTAAAAGCTGGCACCCCTAGTCGTGCCCATAGTTATAAAAAAAACCTTGCGCACGCCAAGCACTATTTACCACATTGGGAGCGAGTCGACCCTTGTTGTAAAGATTATTAAGGAAAAAAAATCGTTTAGATTCACTCGAAACACATTCCTGATGATTCTAATTTAAGAAATATATACATTAAATAATCCTACCGGATAATTTTCTTCTAATGGTGCTTGACAAAGTGTATCCCATCTTTCTGATGTTGTATTTAATGAAAATAATTCAATTTCTCCAACAGCAACAAGTATAGGTTCATTTCTTACTCGACATTGTATATCATTAATAAGTGGTTGTCGATTAGGTAATGCATAATAACATAGAGCATTTTGTACTGATATTCTTGATTCTTCATTATTTTTAATAAGTTCATGATGACGAACATGATCACATAATTGTTCAGGTGTCATTAACATAAAACGAATACGTTTAAATAAATCTGCTGTATATTTTACTCTTTCATCATAATTTGCTTTAATCCATGTACATGTCATTGTAAATAAATCATATTCATTATATTGATACATATCTAATGTATCACGTGATAATTCATCATAGATTTGTTCATATGTTAATTGTTCAAATTGATGACATGCATGAAACATAAGTAAAACAAAATTTTTTGATACAAAAATTTTTATAACATATAAAACATCATTAAGTGAATATAAATCAGATATTTTATAAATATCAATACAATTTTTAATTGTACATGATTCAATAAGAAATTGTGAACATAAATCAATAGCATCTTTTATTTGTAAATGTGTTGCAGCATGTAATAATTCATCAATATTATCAAATGTTATAAATAATGAACCTGAATAACAAAAATTTATCATTGATTCAACACCATTTGATGAACTTTCAAAACCTTTTAATTCAACATGATCAGATTGACTTTCACTCATATTACCTTTTATAATAAAAAAAATATATATATATATAAAATGAAGGCAAAAAAATAGGTTTAAAAACGCAGTTTGTTTTTTTCTTAACGGTAATAACTACGACGAATCAGAGAAAAGATTTAAGTAATTAAAACAATACCTTATCAGGAGAAATAGTTGTCGAAATATCATTAACAGATTCAAATGAAAGATCTCTGAAAAGCCGAAGACTTCAAAAAAAAGAGTTTTTCAGGTTCTATTAAAAGCTTTTTTGTGAAAAAGTTCATCTGAACAAAGTGAATATATCCTCGAACTCTTCACGACCTATCTACAGCAAACAACACTCATTCTACAAAAAGTCCTGCAGCATAAAACAGTAGACAATACCCTTTTAAGTCTATCGAACAATGATTGTTGTTTGTTGCAGACAGGTCATAGCGAGCTTGAAGAACATCTCATTTTGTTCGCATGAACCTTTTCATAAAACATTTTTGATAAAATTAAAAAAACTGGTTTTGCCGATCTTTCATCCAAACCTGTTCATTAGGATTTAACAACTACATCTCCTAATAGGAAATTACTTCACGTAATCAAATCTTTTCTTCGATTTGTTCCAGACGTTGACATCAAAGAATACAAAATACTTTGTTTCTACATCTTTTTGTCACCATCTTCAATATGAAAGGAAATTCAAATATACAAACCACTAAACATTGCTTTGAAATAATCTGATGTTGCAATTAATAAAAATTTATGACAATAAAAATGTTTATCATTAATATCAATACGAAAATCACTTAATTCAGGTTTATCACGCATAGACGAAAATTTTTCAAGAAGTTTTGTTGCATAATTTAATGCATTTGATAGTTTGGTTGGAGTAGATGTTATATCATTTAATGAAACCACGTCATCATCGTAATGTCCATTAAGAATCTTAAGTTTGAACAAAAGAAATCCTTCAAGAAAATAAAAGAATTAAAAGACTTACTCGTAACTGTTCTGAGTCTTGATGATGCATTAATATACTAAACAAAAACGAAAGATATTATGAGAATTGAGTATCCAAAGAATCGCATGATCCAATCGTGAACCAATATTCTTTAAATATGCTGTATCTCATTATATTTAAAACAATAGAAAATTTTCATACTTGCTTATGTTGATTGATTGCACATAATACAATCGTTTTCAAATGAATTTGATCTAAACAAAATTAATAATTTATTTTCTTGTTTTATACAATCATACAAAATTTATGAGCATTGTGACTTCAAAAAGAAAAATTTATGTAATATTCTATTTTTCTCATCCAGCAATTTTCTTTCAATAATTAAACTATTGATAATTTGAAAATGCTAAATCTGTGAAATAAAATTGAAATATTTCATCAATTTTTACCTTTGTAAATTTATTTCAAAGCTTTATTTGAAAATAGAACAACATTATACATGAATACAGATCAGAAAAGATAAAAGTATATTAAGAAAAGAATCACGGGAAAGAAAAAGTAGAACAATTATGATGTTGAAAATCTATTTTAGTACAATGTCATGAGTGAATTTATGACAAGAAACAGAATCTAATAAACAAACGGAAACAAACAAATCGCGACATGCATACATGCTAGATAATTTGTTAAGAGAGCGTCCTCTGTCGCTTTATTGCTTTCCTTTGTCGCTTAATGACGGTTGATATTAAATCTTATAGAATTCAATGTTTTTTTCATTAGATCAAATTTGGGTTAGTAGAATTTTCTAAATAAAATAAATTATGAATAAAATAAAGATTATTAAATAACATAAATATGAAAATATTCTCTAGATTCATTATTGAAACAGATGTAATTCATTGAATGATATATTCAAATCTTTTCTTCTTTCAAAGAAAACAACGAATGGCATTATTGAATCTTTTCAACTATAAAAATAAGCAAGATGTTCAATACCTTATAGATTCACAGTTATACTATATTACTATTAGTAGAACAATATAAATATTCTGTAAAATATAACTTTCTAGTTCTTGCACTGTATATTCCATCTTAGTTAACTCTTTGACGACGGTGGTATATACGTTGTACTACCTGTTTTGTAGTAGAGAATAAAACATTTTGTTTACATTAAATTGTTAGACTAGTAGCATAATCAAAATTTTGACAATAAAAAGGGACGGATGCTTAGCTTCCTCTGTCTCTTCTTTGGTTATGTCACTATGTGAGACCTGCAAGGCTGCAAAGATCATATGTTGTCTCTAAATATGAGTAAGATAGTACCGATCCCACTGAGACGAGAACCAACACCTTTTCATTGGAAGTGATATTTTTTATGATCGTGTAAAACTTGCGTCTAAATGTCATATTGTCACAGCCTATGTGTTCTGGAAAGTTTATGCAAAAATTATTGAGTAACGATCATTTCAATACTTGATGTTATAACTTGGATAGTCAAATGAATCCTTTTTCTCGTAAACAATAGAGTTGTCGAACACATAAATGGACAGAATAGATAAAGCATCAGTGAATTAAAAGAAATAATGAATCTTCAAGAGAGAGGATATGAGAGTTCATTGAAGTCGTACAAGATGTCTCGAGCTCATTGACTTAACTAGAGGATGATATTGTATTTTTTCTTAGCACATGCATTAGTAAGCGCGCAACCAGGACCAAAAACATTTGATCTTGTTCGTCATTAGTTGTCCCAATTGTCTTCTGATATATTATCTTGGGAGAATACTTGAAAAGATTTTCACACTCTATTTTTCTTGTCTATATAAATATTTGCTCTTGATGTCATTGACGCAGTGAATTTTGTCTTGATGTTGCAATATAATTAGCGAGCTTAGGATTAAAGGAAATTTTGAAATGAAAAAAAAAAGGGAGAGTGGTGATAGAGAACATACAGAATTGAAACTTAAGAAGAACATTCCTGGGAAACTGATCCTATGTGTCGAAAGTTTAAAAAGATCTAATATCTATTTCTCATGTAGAGATGGCTCGGCCGATTGGCTTACACCTCTGCTCAAGATGAATTACCATATTTAAATCTTGGAAGATCTCTTTCTGAACAAAAGTCTAAAATAGCATCACCAGAATCCGTTCACGAACATGAAGATATATTTACTATAGCACGAACATCAATTGTTTTCGTTTCATATTAGCATTTTATGTAAAAGATGAGACAAACATTTTTTTTTTGACTATCATTAGGTTTTTATGCAATCCTTTTGAACTAAATACCATAAAACAATTGAAGAAGTACTTTACGATTTAAAAAAATCCGCCTCAAAGGACTAAATCTTCCTTCCAATTCTTGCTCTTTTTTTATTAGAAAAAAATGTTAATGCTCCTGTTGCTACAGATCATGAAGCCATCTTTATTAATGCTTCAGTTTATCATGTCTAATATAAAATTCCAACTTTTTTATTGTGTCTTTACTATTTATCAAATAAGAAATTGCTTCGTGTCTGTATACCTATTCGTGATTGGTCCTTGACTCTTCAAATAATTGAGTACCGAAGGAAGAAAAAGCACAGCAAGCATGCCAATTCGACTTTTTCTGACATATGTATTCGTTTTTCAGTTTTTTAAAAACAACTATGATCTTACTGATTGCATTAATTCGAACTAATGTTGACAAACATAAGTTCACTTCTCACTGTTTTTTTGTTTCTATAAAAATTGCATTATCGGATTGTTACCAACACTTGTCTCACGACAATTTGTTGAAATAACACGATCATCTATAGAAGTTTTAATTGCTTCATTTCTAAAATCAATTATTACTGGTAAAAAGTATAGATTTACCTGTGTTAGCTAATGCATTGGTCAGCTGTAGCGGCTGAAATTTTACGATGCATTTTTTTTTAAACTTTGAAATGAGAAAGAGAAAAGCATGGTGAAGATCTTATTGAAAATAAGCTAGATGGTAATATCTCCAAAAAATTATTTGAAACACCACAAATTTCTAAGAATAAAATATCTATTATTTAAAATGTGGTGGTGGCGGCGGCTCAGCCGATTAACGTCACCTCTATATAGTTACTTTTGTTGAAGATAAATAATTCTGATGTTTGTCGATCATTTGATAAACTTTATATGGCTTTATTAATAATAAAAGCAAGTAATATACTTAAAAATATAAAAATCTTACGATTATTTCCTCTCATGGTAAAGTAATTTCTCTTGCATTTTGACATCGGTTTTAAAAATACTTAAAAGAACTTTCTCTCTATAAGTGTAATAGCAAAAATGGCGTTCTATTTCTCTGTGCTATTATATGATCCTTGAACTAATATTATTATAATAAAATTTCAACAGTAACTGTTTCACGATGATGTATAATGGGTATATTAGTTCACATTGTCTCTGATATGTATTATGATGAATATGACTTTTACTTGTATATTAACTGCAATGCGCAGTGTAATGTACAGGGTGCGTAAAAATGTTTTTCCAGGCGGGTAACACTGTTATTTTAAATAGCATCAATAACAAATTTTATATCAAATTAAAGCGCGTCAAACATTGGGATTTATCAGTATTAAACAGTAAGGGTTATGGAAATTTTTCAATGTCGAATTCATGAAATATCTAGAATTGGACGCCATATTGACAATGAAAAATTTCTTTCATGAGGCAGTTCAAACTAGATCTGGTTTTAAATCATGAATATCACAAGATAATCGACACTCAATTTCAAAATATTGAAACAATAATAAAAAATAAAGTCAAAAAGATGTTATCATAAAGAACCTCTGCAAAAAAATATTTCAGACAAATTGACAAACGTGGAAACAAAAATTGAGTTATCTGGAACTCTTCTATGTTCGTGTTCGTCCCATATTCCTGCTGTAGAGAACACAAATGGTTCTCACACTGCATATTGATTATATTCCTCGAATCTTAAAAAATACAAGTTATCTTGTGATATTCATGATTTTAAACCAGATCTCGTTTGAAATGTCTCATGCAAGAATTTTTTCTTTGCCAATATGATGTCTAATTCTAGATATTTCATGAATTCGACATTGAAAAGTTTCCAAAACTCTTACTATTTCATACTGATAAATCGCATTTTTGGCACGCTTTAATTTCGAATAATATTTGTTATTGATGCTATTTAAAATAACAATGTTATTTCCCTGGAAAAATATTTTTATGCACCTTGTAGAAGCAAAAATTTTCTTTATTCATCTAAAACAAAGATGAACAGTGTCAAGATTTAATATAACTGCATTTCTTTAACTTATGTGAGAATACTCTAATAAGTTACAGATGCAAACAAAAGCAAAAAGACATACGTCTTTATATATGTATATATGTGTGTAGACGATTTTGCATTACTAAAAGAGACGAGAAAAAAGAATAAAGACAAGTGACGAGAAGAACAAAGAATAGATCAAGAAGAGAACACATTGGAGACAATTTGAATTAATGTAACCGTCACATATTGCCGTTAAGTAAGTCTTATTGAAACTGTATTGTTATAATATTACTTGAAGAATGGTATAATAGAACGAAAAAATGAAGCGTCGTTTTTAATATCAATCCATGTAGAGAGAAAATTCCTTTCAGTTTTCTATAAGGAATTACAATACCTCCACCACTACTTTTGGTATGCTCTAAGTAAATCTCCAAATATGTCGAACAAATTCCCCGATTCTCCGCAAACAAATATTCAATAAATGCGAACTTTGTTGAAATCCTAACGAGAACGATTCTCCATTATTCTGTCACTAAGTCTTCAACAACAGCTAAGATATGCCATTGAATCGGCTCAATCACTGAACTTGATCACGTGTATAACCTTATTGAATTATTTGTAGACATTGAAGACAAAATACAGCTCTCTACACGAGATTATCAACTATCTATGCGATGAGATGAGTGAGGCAGCGATTGTTAATATTGAAGATTTTCATCTTCTCTTCGATTTCATCAATCAAATCGGTCGATTTTGGATATTGATCATATAGCAAGTCATTTTTTGTCGACATCTCTAGCCGAGAAAACTTCTATGAACATACATTGAAGGTCATTGTTCATCACAGAGACATCCTCTGTTTCATATAGAAAGTGCCAAAAATCGTCGATGGTCAATTGCACTTTTGTGTAGAATGAAGTATGAAAATATTTCTCGATTGAAAAATGAAATTCGATGAACATTTAACTCCAATTCCGTGACTTTCTATCAACCTTTCTATCATGATAAGAACTCGTCAATCTCATTTGTCTGACGCTACTATTCGATGAATGTCGACCTGCAGTTCATCAACAGAACCAGTGGATGACTTGCTCCATTATGATGAGAAAGTTTCTAGAAGCTCGGAAACTAGTTTCTTTTGAACTTTGAAAATATTAATTTATCTCATGAGAAGTATGATACGATTGAAATTAATTCATTCAAATATGTTTAGTTAGTCTATTTCATGATGCATAGAACTACATAGACAAAAATGTTGTTAAGCCAATGTCAAGATACTAATAATACACTGCATGAAATGGTAGAAAAAATTTCAGTGGTGCAACTTCTTTTCTCGAGTGAACCTAGATAACATAATTCGTATCAAGCATTTATTTTGTTTCTAAGCTTGAAATATCGATTCATTTTTCATAATGGAAGTATTCTTGCCTACGCATACGAAGAAAAAAAAATGTAGCATGTGTCGCTAATTGAAATATTATTGCTTTTTGTAGCGGGGGTTTCTTGCTTAATGCATATTTTTCTAACCATTAACACAATATCTGATGTGTGATGTTACTAAGTATAACATGTTTTCATCAGCTATTCTGTAGGATTCAATCTTAGAAAATAATGTGGTCATTAACTGAATAAAACAATCAGACGACACAAAATTGCCGAGCATTCATTTTTAGAATGTATGTCCTTTGTTCGGCTCTTAGGTGCTAAAAAGAGAGCAAACAAAAGAATTGAGGGGCTTGCTTGATGCTTCTATGACATATACCCCACTTTCGCCTTCTGAGACGTGCTGTTGTACTCAAAAATCAATATGTGTGGGTGAGAATGATATATATTTTTTAAAAGGGCCACATGCTTTTCTATCTGACAAACATAAACTATTTCTCTTATTGAATCTCGTCGAACAACAAGTAGGTTAATATTGTTTTTTTACCATACTGTTTCAAGGTGTATTTTAAAATCGAATGGAGAATTATTCAATGCAGAACATTGTCCAATCGTCTTTTCCCTCTTTCATAGTTCAAATAATATCCGTTTTTACCATATCTTCTTGTCACGAAGATTACAGTCTGTAACAAAATCTTCTGATCCGTAGTTTCTCAAAAGAAATATTTTTTCAAATAATATACAGTTACTAAATTATTTAAGTATCTGATTACTTTATAACATTTTTTCGTTTATTTCACGTCTTCATGTAAATAGCTATTTCAAATCTAACACTATTTAAACATTTTCATAGCTATTTAAATGTATTTCAAGGCTAATTAAAACGAAGATGAACAATTACTCAATGATTTAAATAAATACTTTCGTGCTAACAAAATTTGGTTTATTAATCTTCATCATGTTATGAGCTACTCAAATCTAATATATTTGATAATTATTTAAGAAAAAAAAATATACAGATTTTCAATGACTTAAAGAGCTGATTCGCCTGCATGATGATTTATATTCACTTCTTTTTTTTTTGACAATGTGTATTCAAAACTTTTTCTAATGGCTGACTGTTTTTTTGCTGACATTGAATACCTCTAAGATTTTCCTGTCCACTAATTAACAGAAGTATACATTTTCTGCAAGAAAGTCGCTAGTCATTTCAAAATTAATAATTGTCATTGAAAAACAAAATAACAACGAACTTACTGATTTATTTTTCTGTTCTTTTTTAATATTCTCATTTCATATTATTCATTTCTGATTAATGCATCATTTTCCACATACCTCAAAAATTATCTTTTCCCGACTTTATTTAAGCATTCAATATAATTTCAGTCATTCTCAATACAAATAAAGGAAAAACCCATGCTATTATCTTTTCTTATGCATCCGTATATGTTCAATTTCCTCCTTTCTTGCTCAAAAAAAACAATCACAATAATTAAGTAGCCAAGTGATATTTAAATAGTTATGGATATTTCAATTCGAGCTATGAACAGTCAATAAGTAACTAAATCTTCATTGCAGTGAAGTATATCATTACACATTCTCTTAAATATTTTTGTTCGCTATATTTATCAATGTTTTCTATATAAAAATTGTGTCTCATTTGAGAATCAACTGTTCATTTAATTTTTTCAACATGTTCTATCACATGATCATACCGAATCGCTTAAAAACGTCTTGAAAGATTAATGTTGAAGGCTGATGAGTATTTTTTGAACCAATAGAAATCGAAAAGTTCTCAAGAAAAACTTTCAAATGAACCAGAAAACTCTACTTGATTTCACGATAAATTAGTAAATTTGCAGCCTATATTAAAGTTTTATCTCACAATAGATATGTCTCGATCAGATCTTCGGTCCTAAAACGATGTCTTCGTTAACCATAAGTTATCTTCAAAGCTTATCGTTCGATTCTGAACTTTCAGTTCCGGAAAGAGCTCAGATAGTGGTGTGTAGGTGAGATGTTTTCCTACTCGTTTTATTTTGTAAATAAGTACGAATACCTTTGTTGTCTCTACTGGAATCCGATCTCATTATTCTACGACAATTCGTGTTTCCATGTGTGAAAACAAGAACAAGCAGTTCATATGAGTCTTTCATTTTTTTTTTGTATTATTAACTTTTAGGAAAAAATTAGTTCTCTGGGCCACAAACAAGACAGAGATGTAATTCCAAATAAATTGTTCGATTTTCTAGAGGTAAAAAACTGTAGTTTAATTGATTCCTCAGAATTTAACAACATATTGGAATAAATAGCGCATTTTTTAGCATAGCTCTTCTACGTATGATTTTCAAATCAGAAGAAATTTTCTTTTTGTTTAGAGGCGAGACGTACAACCATTTGATACGTTTCATATATTCACTTTTGAAGAACGAACAATGAAACCAAGCCATTTACTAATGGCTATTGCCGTTATCGGCATCGGAATGTTATTCAGCACACTGTCGTGCTTCAAGACTGGTGCACTATGGTTTGGTTACCCGACATCACTCTATACTTTGGAACGGAACCATTATTCGATCACCACATGTGCTCTCTACCGGCTGGCAATCACATATTTACAGCATGTTTATAATCTGCAATATCTTGAGACGATCTTTGAAGTCAATACTGGTAACTGCAACGATCTCCGCATGATCATCATGACAGAGCTGGCAAAGTTCAACTGCAGTCCAACATCCTTTACTCTAGCTCGTGAAGAGATCACCATGGCCAACCTCGTGACCGATTTGATTTATGATCCCGGACCCGACACTCATTTTGACAATGAAGAATTCGAACGCGGCTCAATATTTGTCATGATGCAACTATGGGCGGCACAATCGAGCTTGGCGCGTCGTCAATGGGCACATGCACGTGTGGCGATCGGCACCGTACTCCATTCTGTGCAAGATTTTTACAGTCATTCCAATTGGATAGAACTAGGCATCAATGAACCCAATCGAGACTTAGCTACTGGCCGCCGTCTGGGCTCCGTCGCGGAGAAAACAACGAGAACCTGCAAAAGTTGCAGTAGCTTAGACGAGTATTGTGTTCGAAACAATTTGATTGTCGATCGACAATTGACAAGCGGCTATTATTCCAATAGATATCCGTTTAAAAAGCCTCCTGGCAAGTGTAATCATGGATTTCCATGCTCGTTTTCCGGCGAAGAAGATATATACTGTGAAGGAATCAGCAAAGACAGTCCTTATTCTGCACACGGACATTTGCATCATCGAGCAGCATCGGTTGCGTATAGAGCTAGCGTCAAACTATTGAATGAACTTTGGACTTCAACAAACACTGATACATTTGGTAAATTACTCGGTCTTTCGAATTCATTCAGTCTCGTATTTGTGATCGATGTTAGCAATCGATTGCAGTCCGTAGTCGACATGATTCGAGTCGTAGCCTCTGAACTCGCCAACATGGTGCAAGATTTATTGATCAAACCTAGCAATTACATTCTTTCCCCATTCAACGGTTCTCATTGGGGACCTATTCATGTTGTCACAGAAGTCACTGATTTTATCGACTTAATTGAAGCATTAGATGAGGCTAATCTTCGAAAATCATCTCAACGTTACTACGATGCTTTGAATGAAGCACTTGAAGTTTCCGAATCGGACTCATTGTTGTTCTTGTTCACGGATGCGTCCGCTCATGAACCCTGTTCACAAGGACTTACTAGAGCTTTGGCAAAACAGAAACAGACTAAGATTGACATATTATTTGTCAATAGCTCACACTCAACAACCGAAACAATTAATGAACTAATCCATTTTGCAGATACAACCGGTGGTCTTTTTATGAATGTGAACATTAAACAGTCAGACAGTGTCCGAAAATTTCTCTATCATCGTCTAGAGGAATTGGTTGGCTACGAGTGCGTTCTATTCGAATCCATGTCGAGTCGTCGTCAAGGAACATTTATGATCGATCCAACGGCGACATCGTTTCGAGTCAATATCGTATCGTCGAGTCTATCGTCCGTTGTTTACTTGATCAATCCGGCAGGCTTGATTTTTGAACCGAGTTCGTTCTCAAAAGGTGACTATCTTCAAAGGTTCATCATCTATGTAACCAATGAATCAGATGTTGGTCGATGGACTTACAATTGTAGTGAAGATTGTGCGATTGAAGTGAACGTCAATAGTGAATTTCGATGTCGAACACGGTTGCATGCGCCATTCTCCGAGAAAACATTCACACTAGTCGCCACACCTCCACTCGTCAATCAAAGTGACGTAATTGCGATTACTACTTGTGATAACTCAAACAAAGCACTCAATAATTCCGTTCAACTGATAGGTACAAACGGTGAAATCTTGACGAGTTATCCGACGACAGAGGATTTTGTCATACCGATTGAGATTCCATCACAAAGCTTTCGCATTCGCACATGTACCGGGCGTCATGATGGAACTCTTACTTATCGAGAAGAACGAGTACTGATCGATACAAGTCGGATCGTGATGACTATCAATAATCAACCTTTGGTTGCAATCAGTAACGAGAGTCTCAATGTAACTTATACAATACGAAATGATGCCGACCAATCTCTCCTTATTCAATTGGACATTGATGATGTTTTGAAAACTCCAAAATGGTTCTCAATTGACCAGATGTCGACCAGAGATGATTTTATCCTTATTGATGCAAGTCGATATCCATTAGTCAATGAAACAGTTCGACTTGTTCCATTGGTATTCGCTCTACAAGCATTCAAGAACAAGAATACAATCGCCTCGGATAGAATTCTCTTTCGACATGAACAAATTGTTTCGCTCTACGTGCTAAGTGCACCTATTCATCTTGAAGCTCCAACGCATTTCGTCGACAATATATGATGTTTTCTGTTTATTTTTTATGTGTCATCGGGTTTTTGTCACTTCTTGGTTTAATTAATTATTTTTTCATGATGTGTTATCAGTTTGTTGTCATCTATTATCTGCTTCTTTCTTCTTCAGCGACTATGTATCACTAATTAAGGGTGTGGGTGTGAGTCGAGAATTATCGAATGGTTATAATATCAAACGTTGTGTAATGAATCAAAAGTCTCAAGCTAGGGAAATACTGTCCATTGAAATTGTCATAGTTGGTACAGTGTCTATAAGAAAGGAAAGCAAATCAATTTTAATCAAGGAGTAAAGAACAAAATTCAGATTATTTTGATTGTCTTGTTTCTTTTATTGCAATCAGATGCTTTTCATTAAGATCAATTTAGTGAATAGGTAATGTTTAATAACGCTTGTAAATATGTACTTCTTATTGTCACCTTTTATTATAACCTAGCTGAGATGAGATTTAATAAAATGATTTATTATGCTTATGGAATCAGAATCGCGTAGATCGCTATGCTTCGTATCAATATTTTCTGAATTAGGGCGTGAGCGTGGGTGTGGGTGTGGGTCTGATTCTTCTCTCGTCCCACAATCGTACCCACATGCCATACCGACATCCATATACAAAGATCAATATTCAGAGTCAAAAGTCCTTTTTTTGTCCTCGATGATCCCTGCTGAAAATAATACAATTTGGTAAAGAATCAAATTCTTCATCTATTATAATTAAGTAGAGAGTGAATACAAGTCAAGAAACAAATCTGGAGAAGAAAAGCTCGACTATGGTGCTAACTTAACTTACGTCATTTATCTGTTCATTAGCTCTTATTGATCAAATAAATTTTGAAGATTCACTTGATTTTTTAATATTTGGAAAATCAGGTTTGTTTTTCTAATTGAAGTTGACTTAATTTCTGAAACTCGATTTCATAATATTAAAGTAGAAGGATAATGTTTATTTTCAATTATTAAGCGTTTATTTTTATTTTTAGATTTGTGATGTTAGAATTGTTGATAAATATGAATATGTTTGATTTTAATAATAATAATGCAAAAATTTTTATTTGATAATTTATTATGAGAAGAACAATAGATTTCTCATAGATTTTTATTAATGTTTTTATTTGTATAATTACAAAAAAGAAATTAAAAAAAAAGTGGAGAAGTTGGGCATCGATCCCAATACCTCTCGCATGCTAAGCGAGCGCTCTACCATATGAGCTACATCCCCATGTTGAGTAAATACTCAGAATTATATGTGTTTTATTTCGTTTAGTCATAAAAATTCTTATTTTTAAAGAGTAATTCTCATTTCTTCGTTATAAAGAGATTGTATTGGTATCTATGGTCACAATGGTGCATCATATAGAAACAACTAGTGTTTTTTGAGATTAAGAAAATATATATTCATAAAAAAATCTAGATGAGAAAAATATAATAATTAATTAAAATTTTATGATCGAAAACTATTTAGTATTGAATATTATTAGCTTTTTAAAAGTACGTTGAATGACATTTTATCTAAGAAATCTCATTTTTATAAAGTCTATTTTAAGACGAATATTATAGATTATTATTTTTGTAAAATAACAACACCCGTTTATAAATATTACATTAGGTAATAAAGAATAACTCAGTATATTTATACTGTAATGTTTCAACGACGAAATTTCATCATAATTATAAATAAATATGAATAAAATGAATTTTAATTATATGATTATATAAACATCAATCGGAGCAAATACGACGAACTATTTTTTTATTTTTATTCTTTTATTCCAATGTAAATAATAAGTAATCAAAATTTTTTGTTTAGCTAATGTTTCGGTCATAACGGGCAACATCAGTGCAGTTCTTTGATATTCATATATTCATACGATTGAAGGTCATATTATTTTGTATTTGTTTCGAATTATGTACGTAACCTTTGTGTAAAAACTATTTGCAAAATATGTCTAGTGAATATTTTCGCCCATTTAAGAGTCATTAACAGTAATCAGCTAGAATCAAAATATTATGTTCTGTTTACCGACATATTCAGAATGTTTTCTTCAATTAAAGTTTATTTATCAAGATCAAATCTTTGACGATAACCAAAACTGTCGTCGATACAAAACTATTCATTTAGTTTCTTTCTATATTTTCATCCAAATTACCTAGATTCAAACTATTAGAAAGCCCTTGAAATCAAAATCTAATGTATTCAAAATAGTAAAATTCGATAAAAACGATTTTTATGAAAAACGCTATCTCGTGTATAGAGTAATTATTCAAAGAAAAAGTACCAAAGTTTAAATGTTTTTTTTTTTAGTTCTAACTCCCTATAATTCATGATTTGATAGAAAGATAAATCCTCTAAAGCACTAGAAAGTCAAAATTATCTCAAGACCTCATCCAGGAAATTTATGCATGATCGGATAAATTCTATTTTACTTAGGCGAATAACATTTCTTAATGATTTTCAATATTTCCGCAGAGCTAATCAACCATAAATCAAAATAAAAAACATTTAGAAAATCATGAGATTTGCAAAGACCATCAAATTTTGGTTCTATTAACTGATTGCTTTTAACCTTCTTCAATAACATATAGATATTCGAAAAATAAACAAATCTATTTACCGACAACCTTTTTATTTTACGTTATGTACAAACATCATTTGTTTGCTGTCATAAAAAAATTTTTCTCAATGAATTAACTTTAAGCAAAGAAAAAATTCTCAATATAGACAGTTATGAATGATATGCTATTCATAACAGCACTAGGTAATGATGATGGTTATGCATATCGTGCAGATAATTTCAAATTGAATATTATTGGTTCTTTTGAAAATAACTGCTCTGATGCTGAACGAAATATTAGTTAAAAAAAAATTTTGATTATTTATTATTTTCATTTAAATAAAAGAATAAAAAAGAAATAGTTCATTGTATTTTCTGCTATTGATGTTTATGTATATGCCAAAAGTCCTCATGTTTACAGATAAATGATGATTTGATTTGAACTTAAACAAAAACAAAATGAACATTTTTTCTTTATTTCTAAATATTTACATGCTCCAAAAATTCATTAAGAAATTTCCATTTTCAAGAAGACTAACATTCAAAACATTGAATATCATACGACTAGACATTCGAAAATTTAAGATTTTATTGAAAAAAAAAAAGAAACAGTAAAGACAAATTTTTTTTAGACTATCTTCGGTATGTAATTAAAATAAAACACTATTTCATTACTGGTCCTTGGCACGTAACGTCAATCTACTGAAAATAATCAATTGATTCAATCAGAAAAAGTCTAACTACAAATATAATGTTAACAATCGATTGATGTTTATTCACAATTTTTTTTCAATGTTTGTGCAATTGATCGTGAAAAAAAACGAGTAATTCCGCCTCCGAGTGTTGAGAAGGCGTAGCTTTACTCATAGTCATTGAAAAATGAATAAATGATAAATTGCTGAGAACAAGTTATGAATAGATAGACATCACGTTAAAAAAAACATTGACTTTTATTTACTACCCTTTCACGTTTCTCTTAATCTGTGCACTAATGTGTAATATCCTGGACAGTATTAAAACTTTTCAATTGAATACAAAATATATGAATAATATAAGCAATATAAATGTGAAGTGTATTTGATTATCTCTCCCTCTCCCTCTCTCTCTCTCTCTCTCGTGCTTTTTTTTTCTCATTCATGGCAACGAGCTGAGTATTTAAAATCACCGATTTGTACGAGACAAGCACCGTGATTTGCTATTTCTTTTTCTTTTTTCTTTCAGTTTAATTCTCACGTCAACTCATTTCCTATTTTCATTTCATCAATTGGTTAACATATAATCAGTTCAACATGAAGCTCTTCTTCTTCGTCATTACTTTAATCATCTACCAATATTTTATCAGTCGAATTGCTACCGATGCACGTCCAATGGCAGTAAAAAAATTTTCTTGGGCTTATCCAATTCATGAATATGAAGAGGATGACTATGTTCCGCCACTAGTTAAACGAAAAGGCGTTGGTATGTTTAAGAAATTTTGTTTTTTTTTCTCTACATCGACCTATATTTATTTACTTTAGGTTGGGGTAAACGTAGTGATTTAATGAGTATCGACCATCCTTATGCTATAAATGAAGATTCTGCCCGTATGTGGTTTGATGAAAAATGAACAGTACATTTTTTTCCATGTTCATTCATACCATATAAAAATAAAATAAATGTTTATTTTATAACAACAACAACAAAAAAGAGAATATATTGAATACTTATTTAAATTGGTTTATTCTTTCTCATTGCTTTATAAAGCAAAATGAATCTATATAAATTCGAATAGAAACTAATAATATCATTAGAAATTCGCACGATTTGTCAATTATTTGTTCGTGAATCGTCTTAAGCGTTTGAGTAATCGTCGTCTATTGAATAAATCAGGATGTTCATGAAAATAAGGTGGAATAGAACGTGGGGTTCTGCGTTCTTGAGAGATAAATTCAGGTATAGAATATAGCTCATCTTCAATACTATTCGAATTAGATGATGATGATGATGATGATGATGAATCATTTATTATTGTTAATGGTAATTTGTCATAACTACATGATAATAACCATGCCATTTTTTCTTTATACGAATTGAAATATGAATAAGGTATAGAACAATCGATATTTAATAATTTGAATTCTTCTTCTGTTATACTTCTTTTACCAGGATTTGGATAATTCATTGCTTTTGATGGATAATTTTTCTTCATAATAAACCATTGTGCATTTACATCAAATAGAATTGCCATGAATAATAATAACGGTAATGAAGGAATAGCAGTCATTGCTTTACAAAAGAGTCTAAATCATAAATATTTGTCAGTATTATTGTTACTAATTCAAATAATGATTCACTAATGTATTTAATAACCGCCTCCTCTGCTATAGAAGACATTGGGTCTTATATTATGCCCAAGAGTATGAATTTTTCAGGGAATCTTCTATTGTATCTCATTGGTTTTCAAAATTTTTAATGAAAAGACTGTTTTCAGAAAACTGAACGAGCCTCGAGAGTTCAGAAAGAAGTTTTTAGAATTTTAAAAGCTCCAGAATTATATTGACCTCAGTCTTTGAACATTTTTTGCTTCAAAACCCGGCAAACTAGACATATTTTGACATAGATATACTAAATGAAGTTCCAATTTTGTGAGATATTAATTAACTAAGAGGTATCATCTGTTACGTTCGACGCATCGTTCCTTAAGGACAGTCTTCTGTTGTGGGGAAAGGTTTACAAAAAGAAAATATAGCAAAAGAAGACGGGGGGAGATGTTTTAACAGTGTATCACTTTAAATCATATAAAGTATGTGGATAAAAATTGATATGGGTTATGCAGAGTTTCCTACTGAGAAGTTTTCAACAAAAATTTGTCAATCAAAACAATTATGAATTTTAGAATTCACAACAACGGCTGATAAATCAGAGATGGGATCAATTCAATTCGTCTCGGTTCTTAAAAACTACAAACTGATCCCATATCTGTAATAAACTATATCTTACTTGATATTACTCTCTAGCCTGACAAAAAAACATGACTGCAACAGCAAAAGATTTCGGGTGGACTTATTATTCTTCGTTGACATTACTCATAAAGAATAATAACAGGATGATTGTCGTAACTCAATATGAATTTTTGCATGTAATCTCCTCCTAGTACTTTCTGGAAACATATTTGAATGGAATACATTTATAAAAATACAAACTAATCTCTATTATTGTTGTCAATGTCGTTATTTTTTCCATCATTTTCACAGCAGGTATAAATGTCATTTTACACAGAAAAATCATTTTGCCATACTTGTCATCGCCTACATCGTAACAGATTATATCTTTGTGTATACATGATTAAACGCATCTTCTCCTTATGTATGATTAAGCATATAGTTTGCATTTTTTGAGTCATCTACTTGTCAGATATGATTTGTCTTCAGACTGTTTGATTATACAAAAGACAAAAAATGCTTACTCGCTAATAATGATTCAATACGAATTTATATGCTTGATATTTCAAAAAAAGTAGAATTGTATCTATAAGCAGCTGAATAAGAATTCAGAATTTATATTAGTCGCGCAACTTTATATACAAGTGAATACAAAAGAGCGAAAGACGAAGAAAAAAAATTAGAACGGAAAGAAGAGAATAATGAAATTGATGAAGAAATTCAATGAGCTGAATAGGTACTATGTGTCACACTCCGAAAAAAGAAAAAGAAATTGCATGCATAATAAATGAGGATATAAGAAACAATGCTTTTGTGTTCATTGTCGTATCAATAACGCCTCGTCGTTAATAAAAATCATTATTCTTAGCTTCACTGATTCATTTTATCATCTTTTTGCTTTTTCTTTTTTTTTTATATATATGTAATTCAACATGAATATAACAAATGATTGATCGATTATTAGTTGTTTTCAATTGGTATCCCTCAAAAGAAAGAAAGAAAGTCATAAAAAGAAAAGTGTCGCGAAATTATATTTCATCGAAAAACTCAATTCAATTGTCCTAATTATTCACACATGAGCAAGTTTTATATTAGCCATCAGCATGTCCATGAGCATTGTTTGATCTGATTTTAATACAACGTAAGAATAATTTCGAGAGTTTGACTGAAATGACACAATTCATATTTGATTTTTTTTTCAATGCACTTTAATGAAATAGAAATAAAAGTTGCACAACATATGCACAATATTTATATTTAGGTTTATACAATATTTGATTGGCCTCATTTTAAGAGAAAAAAATAATATGAACTAATTAGAATCAATTTATAAATAGAAAAATGTATTATCCTTGACATTGTTATATACCAAATGTAATAACCTTCATATTCATATATCAGATATTACATTTCCCTTGTCATGCATAACTAAAAATAGTAATATGATTGATCAATTTAAAATTGATTATCAAGTTAAATTTATTGTCAACAAAAAAAAAAGAAATAGAATCGATTTTTCAATGAAATAAATTCTTTATTCAATATTATTGAATCTTTCATTGCGGTATCATTCTTTATTTTTTTTTCTTCTTAAAATAACATTTGATAACATAACAACATGATTGACCTTGAGACCTAGAAGATTGCTCTCAATTTTTATCATGCATGATTCATTTAACTTGTTGATTGATCAATACATGAAAGTTTAATGATTATAATCAAATAGTTATTTATACTTGATTTATGATGACTAAAAAGCATCTCCATTAAAGGAAATGACAAAAATACGTTGATCTTGAAAAATTATTTAACGCCTAAAATTTACTTTTTATCAAATTTTCTTTTCAAGTGACAAAAATTTGAATGAAATTTATTCGATTGCTGCTCGTTTGCATTTGTTTGTTTCGTATTGTTGTATTGGATTTATCTTTCCAAAAATATTATCATATAAATATAACATAAGAATTTTATTGATGTTGTTTGTTTTCATACTTCAGTATGTTTGTTTAACAAAAAGGCTCAATTGAAGTTTGTTTTTCGACAACGTTAATAATCGATCAACATAACAGAAATAATAAAATAAAAAACAACACATGATTTCGCAGAGAAAATCGTTGTATCTGAAAATAAAAATTTCTTTCTAAAAATTCGAAGCAGTCGAAAATAACTGAATCGGGCTATATGTCGTTCAATGTTTACTTGTAGCCCTATGACCTCGTCCCGACGTCGAGGTAAATGTAAAATTCAAAAGAGAGAGAGAGAGAAAAATACGCATCTTCCTTTCTCCGTTTTTTTTTTCTTTGAATATGTTGTCAAACCACCCTCGTTTGCTTTTCTTACTACTAGCGACAGATTGCTCATTCTACTTTTCTTCGTGACTAAATGGTTTTAAAATGAACTCCTAAGAAACACAAACGAGCAAAAAAACACAACACCTATAAAAATCTAAGATGCTGTTCTTTCCATTTCTTTTTCTTCTTTTTTCTTCTTTTTTTTTTCTTTTTTGCTTGTTTCTATTGATTTGAGATTAAGCGTTTGCGTCTTCTCTGTAACAGCTGACACGTATGCATTCGATCATTATTAGAAGTGATGGTAGTAGAGCGAAAAGAAAAAAAAAAAGAAAAAATACTCGACATGTATATGCCTAGTGGCATCGAGACAGGCAAATGATTTAACCAACTATTTCTTTTTTCTTTTGAACAGTCTAGTGCGATAAGGTAAGATGAAATAAATTGTACATTTGTTCAATATTGTGTAATCACTTTTGTTAGTTTCTCTCATTATTTTCATATATAATTTTAGTAAAAAAAATATTAAAAGAAAAAAAAACAACTAACACAAAAGAGCATATTGTATTTCATGAGCACCATCTTTACTCATTCTCTTTCCTTTTTCTTTTCTTCCGTCCACACGTTTGTTATAGGTAAAAAAACAGTATACCGTTACGTGTCACATGTTCGTTTAATTATGCTTTCAATTAATCTGAATGCGAGTTGTTTAACCTTGATGATATTTTTTTGAATTTATTTCAGATGACTACAAGTCTTTTAACTCATGATTTAACTCATTCAACTCGATCAATTATATCCAGTCTTGAAACATTACGACAAGAACATAATTTGTTACTTTCATCTTCTACTAATGATGATAAACGTACACATATTCAACAATCTCTTGAAACAATTGATTTGGGTATTGATGAAGCTATTGTTATGTTACAACTTGAAAATCATTTAGATGATCTTGATAGTGAAACATATAAATTAATGTTACAAGTACAACGATTATCACAAGAAAATAATTGGTTACGTGATGAATTATCTGTAACTGAAAAACATTTACAAACAAGTACACAAATGAAACAAGAGTATGAACAAGATATTCGTGCATTAAATGAATCATTAGCATCTATAACAACCAATGAAAATTTTAATTTAACTAATTCTATAGATATTGATAAAGACATGCCATCTGAAACAAAAGAACAAACTTCAATTAATTCTAATACTAATCCTGATATAAAAAATTATTCGGAAGTTCCAGCACGTTTTCGTACACTACATAATCTTGTTATTCAATATGCACAAGCTGGTCGATATGAAGTCGCTGTACCATTATGTCGACAAGCACTTGAAGATCTTGAAAAAACTCATGGTCATACACATCCAGATGTAGCAACAATGCTTAATATACTTGCATTAGTTTATCGTGATCAAAATAAATTTAAAGAAGCATTACAATTATTAACTGAAGCTTTAACAATACGAGAAAAAACACTTGGTCTTGAACATCCTGCAGTTGCTGCAACTTTAAACAATTTAGCTGTACTTTATGGAAAAAAGAATCGATATAAAGAAGCAGGTAATTTGAATTAAAAATTTGTTTTTATTTTTGTTGCATGTTATTAAATCATCTCCTTTTAATTACGTAGAACCATTATGTAAACGAGCATTAGAAATTCGAGAAAAATGCTTCGGTGTGGATCATCCTGATGTAGGGAAGCAATTAAATAATTTAGCATTATTGTGTCTCAATCAAGGTAAAGTACATTTTTGTCATTCGACCGAAGTTTTTTTTGTTTTCATTTTTCTTAGACATGGTTAGATAAAGCTCAACAAACTGAGTAAAAATATGTATTTCATTATTATTTTAGAAAAAATTAAGGTTTTTTTCTAAAAGTACGTTTCTCATACTAAAGAATTGATGATATGTTTACGTTNACTTACTAGGAGCTAAAATTTTAAACATTTCTTCAACAAGATAAAGTAATGACATAAGTACATTCCATATATTATCAAATGGTTGTTGAGTAAGATTTGTTCCACAATAAAAATGTATATATGTATGATGATTTGTTTCAATAATAAATCTATAAAATATATTTAATATAATAATAATAAAAAAAAAAAAGAGAAAAGATTTCATAGCTTTTATTAACTTACTTAACTTGTTTTTCTTTATGTTCACCTATAATAAAATTATTCCAATGCTTTATATAAATAACATCTGATTTTAATATAGCCAAAACAGAAAATCGATGAAAAAATCCTAATGGTAACATTGAACTTTGATAACATATATTAACTTTATTAGTAAATTGTTTTAAAAAATCTATTTTTTCTTCTTTTTGTTCATTCAAATTAATCAATGGTAAATAATATGGAACAATAAAATAATCAAATTTTATTTCATTTTTATCTTCGGAATTTAAAAATTTTTTTAATTGTTTTTTATTTATTTTTGGATATGCAATTAATAAAAAACGCATTAATATATTCCAAACATGATAAAAATATTCTTTTTTATGTAACAAATTAATCCATAATGAATGAATAAGATCTGAATGTAAACGACCATATTGTTGATATTCTTTTCTATACGATTGGTATGTTGATTCAGATAAATTATCATGATGAAATAATGATGATAGAAGATCTCCTAACCATAATGGTCGTAGAAAAACAATACGATTTTTTGTACCAATTTCATTTAAAACTAAAATTTTTCCTTGATCACATAATGATATTGTTATATCATTGATTAAATCTGAAAGTCCATATTTATTAATAATATGAGTCGTATAATTTTCCCATTGAAGAAACGGAACAGGTAAATCATCTGCTAATGATTCAATATATCGATTTGTTTCAGCCCAAAGTGTTGGTAAAATTCTATTGATATGCGGAAAGATAGTACTTTCTGTTAAAATATAATCTTTGATTTTTTGATTAAGTTCATTAATACCTTGACATGTTAATGAACTAATTGCTTGACAAGATTTAATTTGTACATTAATATTTAGAAGAGCAGTATAGGTTTTAAGACGATCCGAAAGAGAAGATGATATTGTTTGATGACAATTAATTTGTTCAATTTCATGTTTTATTCGATTAATACGAAATTGAAGATAAAGTTGAAAGAATTTATTAATTTTATCTAATACTTGAATTCTATAGACGAAAGTTTAAATATAATAATAAAAATATTCATTAACAAAGAAAAGAAAGCAAAATATCTTACTTATCCTCTTTTGATTGCTTATCATATAGATCAATACATGTTGCAATAGGTAATATTATAATAGCATTTGTTTTAATTATTTTTTCACAAAGAATTTGTAATATTTGTAATAATTGTTTGATTATTGGATATGATGTTATATCAAAAGTTTCACTAAATATTTCTTCAATATTTCTAGGAGTTTTTTTATCAAAATCAAATGTATGAATACAAATAAGATGAAGAGCATTCGTATCAATAAATGTTGATACATATTCATAATATTCTGGTGATCCATTAAAATCATATATAGTTAATGGAATAGATTTATTTGAATCGAATGATAAAGGAGATATTGATGTAACTAATGCAGCCTGTTTTGGTGAAATCATTGAAAGTCGTTTTTGTTTTCGTATATCAATATCAAATTGTGGTTGTTCAATTCTAGGTAAATCAACAGATTTTCTTGGTAAACGAGTTTGAGATTTATTGTCTAAAGTTGAATGATCATTGTTTATTTCAAAATGAAATGGAAATTGAAGAACTATTTAAACCAAATAAAAAAAAAAAAAGTTCATCATCGATATTGAAATTTAACTATTTTGACTTACTATTAACAATTCTTTCTTCTTTTTCATCATCTATTAATGGTCTATATTCTTCAAGACAATATGCTAATGATGATTTACCACTTTTTTTACAACCAGTAATATATATTTTAAAACCTTGTCGAACAATTTCATTAATTTGTTGTTCTTCAAAACATGAACGTATTATTTCAAGAATATTTCTTGAATTTTTATTTTCTTCATGAAGAATTTCCGATAAAATTATTGGTTGTATTAATGGATTATTATTAAGTTTTAATTCTCGATTTGCAATTATATCATAATTTAATATTCGATTTAAATCATTTGATATTGATTGAATTTTATTATTTGATAGATCAACTTTCAAAGAAATTAAAAGAAGATAATCATAAATTTTTATTAATTGATTAAATGATAAATCAATTGAAAACATAAGTGATGTTCGTTTATAAATACCTAATAATGGTGGTAATTGTGTTAGAAAATTATAACTAAGATTTAATTCATCAAGTGTATTTATAAGTAATAATTCAATTGGAAAACTAGTCAAACAATTATGAGATAAATTAATATTTTTTAAATAATTTAATTTATGAAGATTACGTGGAAATTTAATTAATTGATTATGAGCTATATGTACACATTCAAGTTTTTTCATTTGACTAAAATCAATTGTATCAAGTGTTTGTATATGATTATGATCAAATATAAAAATTTTTAAATATTTAAGATTTAATATATCTATATCGATTATTTTAATTGAATTATGTTCACAATTTAATCGTATAAGATGTTTAAATGTATAGATAACAATTGGTAAACGTTTTATATTATTAAATGATAAATCAAGTCGTTTTAATTGATTTAATTTTTCAAATGAATTCGATATAGTTGTAAGTTTATTATGTGAACAATTTAATGTTCGAAGATGAATAAGTAAACAAATTTCTGTTGGTAAATCTTCAAGTTCATTTTCACTAATATCAAGATGTTCTAATGTTTGAACTGATAAACATATATTACGAATCATTTCAATATTTGTACATTGTTTACTTGTTGGAGTATGAAAACGTAAATAAGATATTGAACGACAAAATAAATCATCACTATAATCAATATCAGTTAGATGAATAGGAAAAAGATGACGAACACCGGATGTACCAACACGAATGAATAAAGTTGAATCAGGTAGACTTGGTAGTGTAAGAACATCATCATTGTTAGTAATCATCGTATAGAAGAGTTTCTTTCGATGTGTTTGTTGACAAGTTTATTGGTCGCTACTAGAAATACATAATGATTCTGATGTACTAATGTGTTATAATTGATTTAATGGTGAAGTTTTCTTCAAATTACATGCATGTATATATATATCCAAAGTTACTTTTTATATCAGCTATATAATTAATAATCAGATGAATATTATATATATATTTAAACTATACAGAAGAATGATAAGGTACATTATATTGTTCACCTCAGATAATGTAGAGTTATGTAGTAGATCAAATAAATTCAAGCACACGAAAGATTAATAACAGATTTATTTTTAACTCATGAGTTGAATCAAATCATACAAAAAAGAATAGACTTCATTAATTCACTTCTAATTCATGCACTGATTATTCAGGACTCAAATTTTCACGCTTGGGTCAATAATTTTCAAAAAAAAAAACGATTCCAGAGCAGTTCGAGACGATATTAATGAAATTTTTTTTCTATGACTATGGTAGTTTTCATGAGACTGGAAAACTAGGATTCGATGGGACAGTTTCGACTCTCGAAAAATTTATTCACACAGAAGAAATGTTATTGGAAAAACTCTATTCATTTAGTGGATTTTTACGTTTCTTCAAGTATTTTTAACTCAAGAGAGCATACAGGTGTCTGAAAACCTCTCCAGTCCTATAGGAATCTGTTATATGTTTAATTATAAGTTGTAAATTACTGATCGTATATATAAGGGAAGCTATTAAAGGAAATCATCTAAAAAATGAAAAGTTCACTGTGAATATACTCTTTGATAGTAATCATTGAATTATTAACGGTTTAGCTGACCTAAAATACCTTTGACATGACATATAGAATAAAGCAAAGTAAAAGAACAAGGTATGCAGTATTTTCTTTTTTTCTTTCGGTCAACTCCTTTCGATGACAAGTAAAATGAAACATTCTACTGTCGATAAAATAATTGACATTGCAGATGATTTTTCTAATGATACTTTACTGTACAATAGTAATATCATAATAGAATGTGAAATAATTGACTTATTTGATTTGTTCTGACTATTTCTTAATGCTTTTTGTCAATAGTTTATTCTATTTTTACTTATCTCCTATGTCTTTTATGATTATTAATCTCAAGAAAGTCTTATTTCATTTTCTATCATCTTCACTCAATTATTCTTTTTTTTTCTTTTATTTTATAGAATGCTTGTTCTTTGAAATAAATTTAGACTATTTAGCAAAAAAGAAAAACAAATGGGATGAAAAATTTTAATAACTTTCTAGAAAATTCATTTTCTATAATTCAATATGAAAACACATTCAATTAGATTTCTGTCATACCTTGAATTTATAACATTTTCTATGCGATGAGCTTATGTTTTAGTTGTGTATGAAATAATCAGACGTTGTTCGTCTGTAAAAAAAAATCATAAATATTGATTTAAAATTGTGCTTCTATGGATTGACAAAAAAAAGTTTTTATTATATTAGAGAGAAAAAAACCCATGTCAAAATAAATAAAAAAAACACAAAACTAATTAAATATGTAATATAAACTGAATGCAATCTTAAAATCAATAGAAACAAATATAATCCATAAACAAAGATTGATATTATTTTAAATTAAATGTAGACAAAAAAAAATTATTTATATAATTCGAAGAGGAAAGAAAAATAGTCGTAGAATATTGAATTATTTACTTTTATTCTAATAAAAGACCAATATTTGATCAATAATAGAGCAATGACATTACAGTATTTTATTTCATGGCATACAATGCATGCAAATCCCATCTGAATATTAAGCAGTGTATTCTTTCGATAATTTTGTGAAACGCGATCTGATAGAAGTGTTGAATTGTAATTGTAGTAATTTGAACATGTTCCTCAGAGTGTGTAACGGATACTTTAGTGGCAATCCATTGCCGACGCTACTAAGGATCATCTCGACCTTTGATCTAGTTTCTCACGGAATAAAAATCTTCTGTAGGATTGTTATAAATAAAGATTGAATTTAAAACATCCGACTTTGATCTGCTTTCCAATCTCACTGTAACATATTATGAATAACATCTTTCATAGCAGATTCTATCAGTACGTTTGCGGAACACTAATTTATGATATATGTCGATCAATCTTGTTTCATATTTTAATCTAGCAGAAACTACGCTAATATTTTTTTCTTAAACATGATAATTTTCTAGAACTGCATTAAATTAGACTATTAACAACCGACATGACATAATTCATTTCTTAGTATAGTATTCTGTAACAACATTATTTCAACTAATTCTCTATTTTCGGTTCAATTTTCAAGCAACGAAAACAAAAAAATCTCATTGTGTACCAATTCTAATGACTGGAAATCATCTGGGTCATTTTTTTTATCTTGTTATACAATGTAAAAACTTTTCATACATTTTTACCATGACAAAAAAAAACAATTTTATTCAGTCTTAACATTTGTTTTACAAATTTCCTTGTCAATTTTCTATGTGAAAATATGTTTAATAATATCATCTAATAATACTTTTAATACGTTCTTTTATACATATATATATATATAATTATATTCTCTATACAATATCTCACACAAAAAAAAAAAGAAAAAAAGAATAATAATTTTTCTTCCAAAATACAATAAACAATATTCGATGAGCGTAATGGAAGAAAACTATAAACGACCAAACACAACGAATTAAAGTAATCGATGACGACATTCATCTGAACCACAACGACAATGTAAAACACGATTTTCTACCGTATCAACCTAAGTAAAACAAAACAATTTATCATCAAGAGAAAAAATGTATCTTTCAAACTTACTTCATAAGAATAATCCCAAACAAGTTCTGTACCCGCTTTAATATTCGTCGCTGTAAAAAATGCTACCCAAGGAAATCGTACATCCCACGATTCAATAAATACATTTTGAACAAAAACATTTGGTGAACATGAATGATTATAAAATCGTGAAACATTTGCTTTTAAATGTGCATCCATAACAAATATACCAGGATCATAATTAGCTTGTTGATATTCAAGAAATGCTTTTGTTTTTTCAATTGGAATATTTTCTTCTTCAAAATATGTATGACCATCTTAATTAAAAATAACTTATAATATTATTCGAAATAAAAACAAAAAATCTAGAAAATAAAACTTACTTCCATTATGTTGTTGTATTTCAGAAGTTATATTCATATTTTCAATATGATTAACATTATTCATATTCATCATTGGTCTTGGTTTCCTTGATGATGATGGATTTAATGATGCAACAAAATCTAATGCGGTAAAATAAACATCACCCATATGTTTTTGTACACCACGTCGATTAGCATCTTCATCATTGAGTATTTCACCAGCATAAAAACTTAAGAATGTTCCTGCGGGTAAATCATAAAGTGTTCTTACACCCCAACCTTTTTCACATGTATTATAAATTTGAAGAAGAGTATTTAAACCAAATTGAACACATCGATTTGTACATCGTGAATCACATTTACATTTTCCATTACATTCATAAATACCTTCAAACAAAGCAAAAACAAAATATACAGACGTTAGGGATGCATCTGAATCACATCACAGAAAACAGAATTAGGGAGATGAACGATTTCGACAATGTTGTTAGGGGTATGTGCTAAAGTAAACTGATCCCTTTGCATTGTTTTTCAATTTCTTATTAAACCGAACTAATCCTTGAATTATCCTGTTTGGTTGTCGAAGACAGACATCCTTCTATATTTTTGACGCGACCGTTAATTGGTATTGAAATAGTTACTAAACGTTATTTTTCATGTTATAACTAGCGAATGTTTGTAAGTGTGTCATAGCTCCTGAATTACAGCTATACACAACATGCAGGTCGCAATGACCTATAAATACCCTGAAAAGAGTTCGAGCTATTAGTTTATTGTTGCAGATATATTGTATTTTTTACTGTATTTTATAATACAACAAAAGACAGGATTCTATTCTTTCCTTGCACATTTTCAAACAATGAGAGAGAAACGATCGATTTGTTGAGTATATGAAAAAATCATATATAAAAACCTATTAATAAATATATCTTAGAGGTTTCTTTCAGCTAAATAAATTAAAGAAAGTTTTTCCAAACGTATGTTTGCAAGCATAGATTGATTCTCTACGTCTGTAACTTTCAAACCAGCTTTTCTCGACAGTGACTACAACATTATGCCAGAAAATACCCCAAAGTAGAATCCCAGCAGTGATAAGGTTATAATCAGAACTCTGTTCAGAATATTCATAGCCCATTAAGATCCGTTAAATGCACATACTCACAAATCGATTTGCTTAAACCCTCCTTGCGGCCGTGACCATCAGAGATTGTATATGAATAACATCTCGTTACACTATATGAACTAGTCCTTTATTGCATATCTGAAGGATTAATTACAAGGTTGGTGAAATGTGTCCCGAAATACATAGAAGAAAACAATCCAATGTAAATAGCAACAGCAGCTATATCGTAAGTTACCTTTTAATCCTGTAATCATTCTGCTAATAGCTTTTATCTTTAGGTAAATTTTGACTAAGTCGCAACAAGTGGGTTAAAGGATTAAGATTCGAAATTATATGATAAAAGTCAATAGTACATTTCGAAATTTTTACATAGCAATTCAACTCTTAAATACGTCCTATTTCTCAAACCCTTAATTTTTTATATCGATGATAGAATTTTTAATAAACAATACCTGAATGAATCTTTTCCAGTAATCGTCCATGTTTATAACCAAAATTTCTTTTAGCTAAAGCATCATAAAGATATAATCTCATATTTTCTAAATTACCATCATTATCATCAAATAATTCTCTTAATTCTCCAATTAAATCTTCATAATAATGTGATTGAATAATACCATCATAAGTTTTTTTCCAACAAGCACATTTTAATGTATCTAAACAACCATCTAAACATGAACAACCTTGTATAGTATTTTTATCAATAATTATATCAGATGTTAAGGGTATTCTATCTGTAATATATTCAAATGTTTTCGGTAATGTTGTATCATATTCATTAACTAACATTAATGGTACTTTTTCACGTTCATATGAATAATCTTCAAGTTGTATAAAAGATTTTTTTGGTGAAATAAATTTTTGTGTTACACGACAATTCATATCAAATGAAAATTGTTTTATATTTAATAATGAATCTATTTGAAATAAATATGTTTGTAAACGTTCAGCATCCGTAAACATTTGTCCACATGGTGATATATATACAATTGTACCTAAATCATTACGTATTTGTCGTTTCCATCCTTGATTTAATGGTATTAAAAGAAAATGACATTTATTATCAATTTTAATATCTTTACTTATAGCTAAACGTTTACATGGTGGTTCATATGATGATAATGAATTAAATAATGGTTGTAATCTTAATGAACCCCGATAATGCCATTCATGTTTATTTAATAATGGAAGAAAAACACGTATAAGACTACCTTCAACTTTTGATACAATAGCATCAATCCATTGTCCATTTAATTCAATATTAATATGATCTTTAGCTGATATATTAACAAGACGTCGTTTAGGATATGTTAAAACATAATTCTCAATATAATGTTTTGTACCAGTATCAACTTTTGATAAATAATTTGATAATGATTCAAGTAATAAATGTATTGCTATTGAACGTAAATAAAATGGTGCATCATTATCAGAAAATATTAAATAACGTTGATTATTAATTAATGATGGTTGTTCAGCTATAATACCACGTAATGGTTTATCAATATATCTTGATGTATCAGCATCACCACTTGGCATACAAAGTACACGTGTACCAACATTTAGATTATTATTAACTGTATCATTTAAAGCTACACGTTCAGGTGGATAACGATAATGATCTTGTGATGTTGCTTTATGATGACAATTTGATAAACGACATGTCTAGGAAAATTAGAAAAAAAATTTAAAAAAAAAGTTCTCTTTTATTTTTTGATATGTATTTACTAATATTTGAAGTTTATTATCATTTGTTTGTTGTGCAGTGACAAAATATGCTAGTGTCCATCCGTGTGAAGGATTATAGACGAGTACACGTTGGCCAACATCAATAGCCACCGGCATTCGATTTTAATGATAGAATTTATACGAAAAAAAACTTTTTAAAGATACGTATAGACTTTATCGATTTATCGTTTATTAATATAACAAAGAGTTTGATATACACAAAGGGGTTAAATTATTGAGTTTGATTGGTTTATTTAAATCAACCAATCAATGTATATCATTGAACGCATCACGTTTGTTTGTTTTATTTTATTTTTTTCTGTAACAATAATAGCAACAACAAATAGAATGGCTAATGTTGAAGATAAAAGAAATTCACCATTTAATTCATTTTTAATTGATGATCCAACACCAAATGATAATCGTATAACAATAACAAATGAAGAATCATTAACTATTTGTATATCATGTCAACAGGATCTTCGTTCATGTTCATCGAAAATTTTATCTTGTCTTCATTCGGTTTGTAACCAATGTTTAGATAAAATAAAAGATATATCGGGTAAAACTTTTCGTTTTTATTTTATTAAATATTATTTGTTATTTTCTTTTTTTTTTGCATTCGGGGGTTTATTAGGAACAATTTATTCATGTCCGCTATGCAATCATAAAAGTCGTGGAGATACAATTTGTGAGAATTTTTTTGCAACAGAAGAAACAGAAGCAAATGGTTTATCTACACATTGTAGTAATTGTGAAGAAGGCAATATGGCTGATTGGTAAGATGTTCATAATTTTCGAAAATTAATAACAATTCATTGAGCTTAATAAGAAAATATATAAGAAAATTTTTTTTCCCTATTTTTTTGTTTTACTCGGCATATAATTAGACAAAAAAATTATATGATGAATAGAATCAAGCAAAAACTCAGATAAATATCAAGATTATCAAGATTTGATGCGCTTGCTGTATTTCAATTTGTATAGACTTGTGGAGTTTCTTTGTGAAACAAGATATAAAAGAGTTCGAGTTCATAGATTCCCTGAAGCTAAAGTTTCGCTTATGAACAGATCGAATGACTACTAGCGCATATCTCTTTATGAAGATATTAAATTTTCAAATAAACTAGATTTTTGCAATGAATGTTCATCTTTTGAAAACTTCTACTAGTCGTTGTTATTCAATTTGCCGGCTCCAGAGGGTGGTGGACTCGAATCCTTATAGGATTATCTAATGTACCCAATATGAGGTTAAACGATGGGTATCAGCTCAGGCAGTAGTTTCTTTGTTAGTTTCATATTACTCTCTGCCAGAGAAAGGCAAATGATGTGTCCAAATTCGGTTCCTGTTTAAACACAACTAGAAGTTTGCATTAAATCTTAATAAAGTCTTGTAATGAGATATTAACAATTTTTCTTGAATTCAATATTATACTTATTTGATATTATAAATCTAGGTATTGCGATAATTGTGCTGATTGGCTTTGTATTCAATGTAAAAATGCTCATGCAAGAGTTCGTTTAACAAAGGATCATGTTGTAACACAAAAATCTAATGAAGAAGCAAGACTAATACGAGGAATAACTCATAATGAAAAATTACTATGTCAAGTTTGTTAATATAAAATTTTCGTAATGTCGTATTTTTTTTTTTTTTTGAAATATTTATTATTTAGATTCATGGCGAGGAATTAGCTCGAAATTTTTGTCAGGATTGTCAAACATTAACATGGTTAGTTGAGTATTCTTTTTTATTTTAATATTTAAGTTAATTATTTTTTTGATGGTTATATTAGTGATGAATGTCAAATAACACTTCATAAAAATCATCGTTATTTATTTATTGATGAAGCAATACAAAATCAAAAAACAAATCTTCA
The DNA here is from genome assembly GCA_905329745.1 of Rotaria sp. Silwood2. Lineage (NCBI taxonomy): Eukaryota > Metazoa > Rotifera > Eurotatoria > Philodinida > Philodinidae > Rotaria > Rotaria sp. Silwood2. The sequence goes on along the minus strand of CAJNSZ010000085.1, from coordinate 277,498 downwards.
TTCATTAGTCAATAAAGTTCGTGATGTTCGTTTAATGTTAAATAAAATTCAGCACACAAGAAATCAACAACGATCTGATATTGATCAAACCGAACGACAAGTTATTGATGATATTAAATTATTTGGTTTAAATATGATTGCTGAAGTTAGTAGAGCATGTAAACAATTAATTAATGATACAACAACATTATGTAATCAAGCTCGAACACAATTTACCGAAAAGTAATTCAAAGAAAAAAAGAAATCTTTAATTTTTCTAATCGAGCGACTTCAAAATATGAGATTGATCGCTCTAAGTTTTATTCTAACATAAATATGTTGATGAATGTTTTCCAGCCGGAAAAGTGGGATTGATAGTTTTAAATTTTTGTCAATAGTTTGGATCAGTGTCCGACATGGAGCAATGTTTCGAGACTTGACCCATTCTTGCCAGAGATTGAAAATGTTTCCAGTGGCTTAACCAGAAGTCAAAGGTAATTTTTAGTCTATCAACGACAGATGTCTCACAGATTAAGCATCTTTTTTTCTCTTGGTAAATTCATATGAACTGTCTTGAAATTGAAAAGAGCAGTTGCATTCGATCTAACCCAAACACAATTCTTTGATGTTAGAAAAATATATAAAGATAAATTAAAATGAGACATTTGAATTTTATTAGAACTGGACATTGATTCGAAATGGTATATTGTATAATAGTGAGAAACATTTTGTCTACATGAACAACTCTTAACATAATAAATTCGAAACTTATTCAAATGAAAAATCATTGCAAATCTTCAAAGACCTTTGTTTTTTTTAACAAGAATTTTACTTTGCTTTAGGCTTAGAGGTGCTATAGTTGTATTCTACAGCTAAAACTTCTTCGTTCTATAAACACACAATTAACAATAACTATGCTCTACATTATACGGATAGTTTTCGTTTTATCACTGCATTCTTGTTAAAGTCTATGAATAATTAATAAATTTTGTGAAACTCTCATTATGTTCTTTCGAAGAAAAATCTAGTGAGTGTAAGTTTTAACTCGAAGTTATTCAACTTTCCCCTCATAACAACCAAGGACAAGGTGCTGAATTGCATTCGCAACACGACGTAGAATGTTCTAGAAGCCTTCGTTGAAACTCTACTAGGTGAAATACATTTGGAAATGTTTTAAGTAATACATTTTTTGATTTTTTCCACAGATAAAAATTTATATTCAAGATGTCAATGATGAAGGGTAGTGATTTGTCATAGTCATCATATGATCATCATAAAAAGCATAAACTGATCAAGTCAAGATAAGCAAAGCATATAGAGTCAAAAGTAGAAATGAACAAGATAGATTATCTTCGGAAAAAATCTGAAATCTACCAGAGATTTTTCATTTAATGTATTTTTTATTAGTATTATAAGACGCAAGAACTTTAGCCCGAAAGAAACTTTTCTAAGAATCTTTTTTTGTTATTTATGATAATATGATATTTTTCTTTTTTAGGAATACACGTTTTGAACAATATTTACAAAATATCGATCATTCACTTGATTTTGTTAATGAGGCATTAACAACTAGTATGTTCATTGAATCAATTATCTTAATTATCTTTCTTTTTTGTCTAACATAGGTTCAAAAGTGGCATTATTAAAATCTAATCGTGTGATGACCAAACGATTAGATCATCTACTTCATCAAAATGCTATATGGTCAAAAGCAATAAATCCATTTCAATTAACATTTACACCGTATGATCCAAAAAATGTTCGTTCCACTATAACAAGTCTTGGTGTATTAATACACAATGGTAAAAAGAAAATAACTAATAACAATAAATTAAGACTTCCCGAAGGTAATTTTCTATTTAACAAAAAGAAACGAAACTTATATATTTAATTTTCTTCATTTTATTTAGAACACACCAATGGTATTGAACAAAGGTAAAAAAAAAAAGATTCATATAAAATCTTTACCAAAAAAAAAATTAATATTTTAGAAAATTAAATAAATATCATTCACAATCAACAACTATGGATAAATATGACAATGATATTCAATCGACAATATTACTTGATACAAGTGATGATTTTTGTGCTGTTTGTCGTTGTGGTGGTGAACTTGTTTGTTGCGATGAATGTCCACGTGTATATCATGTTGAATGTCATGTACCATCATTAAATGAAGTTTCAATGAATGATAAATGGAAATGTGGTTTATGTAGTGAAATAAATCATTCATCAATATCATTAAAACGTAAACATGATGATATAAATGATAAATTATCATCAGTTGAAAAACAAATATGTGAAAAATTAATTTTACATATGTATACACATCCATCAAGTGTACCTTTTCATCATCCAGTACCAGCTGATGTATGTTAATGAAGATAAAAATAAATGTTTGATTAAATTTGCTTTTTTATTTATTTATTTAAGTGTATTGGTTATCATAAAATTATTTCTCGACCCATTGATTTACGTACAATTAAAGAGAAATTGAATTCATATTCAAATATGAGTGAATTTTTAGCTGATGTTCGATTAATGTTTCAAAATTGTTCAACATTTAATCGAGTTTGTATTATTAAATGTGTTCGTTTTATGTAATTAAGTATTTTTTTTTATTTTGTTTTGTTTTAGCCTGAATCAGAAATTGGTAAATCAGGTCGTGCATTAAGTAAAGCATTTGAAGAATGGTTAGAAAAATACTGTTCAAATAGTCAAATATCAATACCGGATCGAACAAATAAACGAAAGAAAACATCTATACAAATGATCGATCATGTTTCATAAAAACAATTAATTAAAATGTGCAATAGTTATATATTGTGTGTTTTATAAAAGAAAATTTTTTTTTGTGAATATATTAAATGAACTAGATAGGAATTAAGAATTCATTGAAATAAATGTTTAAATCATCAGATTTAGAAGAATAACGAAAATAACAAATTGTGTTGAAAAGGTTATCTCAGAATGTGGTTGTCTTCAATTTACATAGGGTAGTCAAAAAGTTCTGCAACTTTCAAATATTTATTCATAGACAAAATATTTTGCTAATCTTTTTACAGTAAATGTTCGAAGTAGTCCCCATGATGTTCAATACAAAGTTTCATCCTTTCAATCCATTTCTGAAATGTCTTTTGGTATTCGTGAATAGGTATTGAATTGAGCTCCTTGGATAACGCTTTAGCTAAACTTGTAGCATCTGGATAAGTATCAAGGCTACGTTTCAAATAACTGAACAACCAAAAATCTGAAGGAGCAAGGTCAGGTGAGTATGGTGGATGAGCCATAACTTTGATTTTCTTCTTGAAGATAATCAAGATAAGATCGATATCTTGCACACATGGTTTTGCATTGTCAAAAAAATGCAAATTGAATGCCATGTTTTTGATGATGTTTTTTTCGTATGTAAATTTTTGACTAATCTTTTTAGACATTCATCACAATAATACATGTAATAAACATGTATGAGGTAGTACCAATATAATCAATACTAATATGTGGATCATCATTCACCAAGTCTTTAACAGCATCAGTATTTTGTTGAGTACTGCTGGCTATTGGACGACCACTTCGAGGATTATCTTCCAAAGATTCTCGTTCATTTGAAAATCGTTCAATCCATCGAGTAACTGTACAATATGAAACTACATCCTGTCCATAAGCAGTAATTAATTCACCATGAATTTGTGTAGCTGTTAAACCTAATAACCAACGAGTTTTTATATATGAGCGTATGTACTGTTTTTCCATCTGAAAACAGGGGTGTTCAAAAAATTCGTTGAAAATTTGCCATAATAGACAGTTGTGAAACTTCGTATTGATATTTTAATACATAAGAGATGTCACTACTAGAATAGGCCAATATGAGGAATAAAACTAATTAGGATGAAATTTTAGACAGCTGTTTGCAGAACTTTCTGACTACCCTATGTAGTTACGCATCTATACTCGCTTATTTGAAGAAGCAAGATCGATATACGAAATAGAATTGCTAGACATAAAAAAATTTGATTGAGTAGAAACTGAAAAAACGAAAATATTTTTGGCGAAATATTTTTGTTGTCATTTTTTTAAGAACATCTAAAAAATATGATCAATGAGTAAATCCAAATAAAATATTTATTCAAATGAATAGGCATCATAATACGCGTTCTATGACGATTTGTTAATATTGGTAGAATCATCGATTCATTAAAACATCAAAATTACTGCGATATAAGAGATTGCCATCGTTCATGAATCCAATGAGAATTTACCATTAACAAAATATCACGAAAATGGTTATAAGGTGAAATATTTTAAGTTGAAAGCCATTTGTTTAATTGATGACCAGTGATCTTATTTTCGAAAAACCGAAACTCATATCTTAATCTCTTACGAGGAAACCATCCCAACTGATTCTGAGCTTTCAGTTTCATCTTTTGGCCATAGGTAGACATCCGTGAGACTAGGAAAACCCTAGAAGCATTCGTGCTTATGTCTCTTCCTTTCTGAGATGTGATCATGAGAATGTCGTGGGTGTGAGTGCAGATGTGCGTATGACTGGATGTAGGTGAGAAACTTTTCTCTTTCCGATTCATTCACACCCCACATCTACACCCGAGAATCTAACTGTAACGACAAAATTATGTGTGGGTGTGCGCACGAATACAAGACCCTTCTCATACCCATACACGTATCGCATTTTGGCTCTCATGCACACTCACTGACTGACTAACACATCCCAATCCTTACCCTCAATTACTCATTCACATCATCGCTCTATCCCTTAGTCATCCACTCATAGTCTCAGAATCGTCGTAGCTGTTTCACTGACAGATTTTAGTCTTGTAACATGTCACCACAGCAACAAGCCAGCAAGAAAAAATAAAACTCGTGACATGAGTTGTTGCAAAAATTTCCAAGGGTGAATGCTCTTGTTCTTTCGACATTTTTTTCTCTGAAGCTGCCGAATTCAACACAGTTCGTCTCCCACTACACATGCTTGAGGATGTGGGTGGGGTAGATGTGAGTATTGATGGAGGGATAACCCACTCCCACTCCCATTTCCATACCCACACCCTCGATTCAGTCTTTGTCTATTGCGAGAACATGCCATGTAACCAAATGTGGACTCAACACTAGTCGAAAGTGAAAGGTGTGTTCACCTAAATCCAGCATATTTGCGACGCACTGCGACAACCGGTAAAACAGTGTGAACAAGATATGGTACCAATGAGTTTTATCCCAGATGACAGCAAGGACTCTCCGATATTCGCCAAAAATCTCAATGAACTCGATAAATCATTCATGTACACTCAACTTTTCAAGGAGATTTTATTCGACTTCGACGAATAGAATAATGAGAACGCTATCAAGGAACTTCCAACCTATTGTCGTCAAGTGTACACAGAAAATCATACCGAATTGGCAAAGACTACCATGTTCGAAAGAGAATTCAATCTTCACACGCAAATCTGGTGGTACACTTACGAATGTTTTCTCTATTCAAATTCAATCGACCTCTGCGAACACTGGATATCGGCATCATGCTTAGGATAGGTTTTTCCATTCGTCATCTACATCATTACATCGAGCAACCTCACCGAGAACAATCAGCTGATTATCAGGCACCTTTCACTATGTATTGTGGTCAGTGGCTGTTCGTAGATAATTTAAGAAAAATTCAGCAAACGAAAGGGGACCTTTTATCATTCAACTCTTTCATTTCCATCAGCATCGAGCAAGAATTCTCTATAATCTTTGTCCCAAACCCACAAATTCATAATGATTCTTCTATAGTCGGCGCCCTTTTCATCATGCACATCGATCTTGCATTGTCGACGACCCCGTTCGCACTCGTCGACAACAATGTAGGCTCTTTCGGAGATGAAGAAAATGAAGTACTCTTTTTCGTGCATACTGTGTTTCGCATCATAGAGATCGAACAGCCCGACAAAGAACTCTGGGATATGGTATAGGCAACTTACGTTAACGGCTGAAAATGATCCACTTCTGAATGTTCTCATCAAATGTATGTGAAAGGAGATCAGTAGGACATGGTGGGATCGACTGAGTCAATTGTTATTTAGACTGGGCGTAGATGACAAGGCCAAGGAAGTATACACGATGATTTTCAATAGGGGAACATTGAAGAAGAGTGAAAGAGCAGTTTTCTCTATTAACATTGAGCAGGCGAGAATGAATCAAGAAAACTATCAAGATGCGATTCGATTTCATCAATAAAACATTCAAATTCAAGAAGAAATGAAAGATATGCACTCTCCTGAATTAGCGTGTTCTTACAACAACATCGGTCTGGTCTATGATAGAATGGAAGAGAGTACTCGAAAGCGCTTTCGTTCTGTGAAAAACCCATTGATATCCGCAAAAACCTCTTCCTCCGAACCATTTCGACTTGAGTACTTCCTACAGCAGCATTGGTGAAGTCTACAAAAATATCGACCAGTGCTCGAAAGCACTTCCGTTCCATGAAAAAGCTCTCAACATCAGAAAGAAAGCTTTGCCACCAAATCATCCTGATTTGGCTCAATCCTACCAGAACATCGATTACGTGCAAAATAGCATCAGTGAATACTTGAAAGCACTTTCGTTTTACCAAAAGGCGCTTGATATATATCAAAGAACTCTTCCTGGAAACTATCTCTATTTGGCAACGTTCTACGGTACAATCGACAGAATATTTTACGAAATGGGCGAAAATTCAAAAGCACTCGAATTGTACGAGAAAAATCTTGAAGCTCTTCCAAAGATAATGCCTTCATCTCATCCAAGCATGTCAAGATATGGTCGAAACTGTGAAAAGCAAGCTGTAATCTTTTTCTTTGTGAGGCTTTTTGAAAAAAAGTGTTTTTAAGACTTCCACGGCATTTACCGTATCTGTGGCTAGTTACGGAAAGGGAGAAGAGGGAGTGGAAATTAGAAAAAACAACTATACGTGATTCGGTGCATGAAAGCGTCTGTATGTATATGTAGCTCGACTATGTTTGCGTCTGGGTGAGCATGCAGGCGTGGGATTGGATGCGGCTGCGACTGTTTATAGGTGTGGATGTGGATGAGCGTAGTGCGTATGGCTGTGAGTGAGTGTGGAAATGGGTGTGGGCTTGGATGTCTAGATGAGGTGCGGGTATTGATACGGGGTGTGGACTCTAGGTGTGAGCTTGTGGGGGTCTAGTTTGGGGTAAGGGTGTGGTCATCGGTGCATGACAGAGTGCTCTTCTCGCCACAGCCCAAGCCCTACACCTACGCACATCCCTACAATCACACCCAACCTACCCTCTCTTAAACACTTACACTCCAGACTCGCAAGCGACATCCATGCTAGCGAAGAAAAAGCGGACTTTTTTCAGAATTGGAATTGGATCGAAATCGAACCGATATTTTTTGAAATCGTATTCAAATCGGGAGTATAAACTTCTATTTTGATTGGAGTTGGAATTAGAATCGTCGATATCAGTTCCAACTTCGAACCCGATTTGGAACCGTTTACTTCATGATTAAAACATGAATTGTAAATTACTAACGTTGACCATTAAATTGAATGCATCTTATGCTAAACACAGCTAAGTATTCTCGTTTTGTTGCTTAGAAAACTATTATTTATATATACTTCTAAATCATTGATTTTTTACTATCTGTTAAAAGTAAATAAAAAAATTCACTGTCTTGCATAAAAATGTTTCTGAAAAGGTGTGGGTGTGTGTATAGGTGAAAATATTTCCTTCTCTCGCACCCACACCCACGTCCTGAAACACACTTCATTGATATTCATTTTTTGTATACGTACAATTTCTTTTCTTTTGTTGTTTTTTTTATATTGGAACCCATAAGAAAACCTAGATCTCGTTTCCTTCCAATATTTCTGTCTTGTCCTGTCTGTACCTCTATCAAAACTCTTAGAAAAAAGGTGTTATAAAGAACCATTGAGGATGATAACAAAGATGCTGACCCTTTTAGAGATTCATCTGATTGTCTCTAAACCATTAAAGGTTCTAGATAATTCAAAGAACCGTAACAAGTAAAAACGAAGTTCCAAGTATTTAGTATAATTCTATTTAGCGTGTTTTTTTTGAATTACTTGACACCTTTTACAAAGATGGTTTTTCTTCTGTTTATTATTCAACTGCAAGTCCTTCCCTCTGAAAAATTCAATTTTGTGCAAATAGCAGCTTTGTATTAAACTTAACGAGTGATATAAAAATCAGAGGTTTTCAGGGGTATATTGTTGAAAATGGTTATATTCGCAACATAAGTCTTTCTTGGACAAAAAATATGAAATCGAGCTTTAACACTATTTCTGAAACCACTTGATCTCTTCAATTTTTATTATTAACATCTATTGAACTCGTCGATCATGAATATTACCACAGTCACTCTTGCATTTCGTCCATGTTTTTAATAAAAAAAGGGTTCATTCGTCAAACAATTCTCAGTTTAGAATTGATGTAAATATTCCATCTCTATATTAATCTTTCTTTTTTCTTTCAACTCACGATATAAACGATGCAATGGAACCTGTTGTTTCATTACTAAATCAATTCTTTTTTTTATGATGAAGATTGATCAAATAAATGATTAAATAGTAAGTCTTATTTCTTTCATTAGTCTATTTTATTTTTATTGAGGTTTTTGAATTGACTGACTAAATGCTAAGTTTCATTTCTGAAATAAATTTACTTTTGGTGTTTTAGGTTCGGGTGAATTCATGTTCGATTATTTAGTTAGGTATTACAACGTATGGTTTCGTGTTGATTATTTTGCTCTTTGCTAAGGAGAAATGGTCAGTAATCACTAGAAAACGAGCATGTGCAATTTTTTTCCAACTCGTTGGAGTTTGGTTGGACATAATTATGAACGAGGTTGTATCTACTAGTTTGGAGCGCTCGTAGGACTCGTTATTACTGTTATGAAACCAATTAAATTGTTTGCCTCACGAAGTCCTCATAGAAAGCGTCGGTCATATGAAAGGTACTAGGATTTGTTTGTTCAATGAACTGTTTTCTTCAGTGGATAGAACCATCTTTTTAGGGAGACCAAAGAAGTTCGAGACAAATGCAGGTCATGCTAGAATTCTAAAAGTTTCATCATGACATCTTTTTTTTTTGAGAGTGACGAAGGTCAATTCTGTATTGAAACGTCAACAAAAATTTTTTAATTTGATTAATTTTACCTTGTGTGTATATTTTTATCTTAAATAGATTTTTGTTATATATATATCAGCTAAATTAGTTTTATTGTTAATAAGTGATATAGATTTGATAAAACGGACTATTACATAGAAGAAGAAAACTTTTTCAAAATATTCAATGAACTCATTTGAAAATACTGCGGATTAAGTGTTTGAGAACACCAAGTTACTCTTGTACTTTTCCTAGTTCTATCTTTAACTACGATGATTGATAATAGAAAAGTTTGTACAAACGCCTCGTGGGTTCCAACTAGATATAAGATATGGCTATGAGTAAAGTGTTCTCAAATAATTGACAAATATACAGTTAAGGAATGAATAAAAAGTTGAAGTTTGATTCCAGTAAGTAATAGTTCAGTCTAACTATGATGATGTATATAACTCTTCACTAATCAGAGTGCTGTTTAAGTTAGATTCATCAGTAACTAAAACTTCTTCACTGATTAGTATCGATGCTGTATGAAAAGATTGCCCAAAACTCATGCTGTCAGTCTTTGTCCAAAGTTCTGTTGATGGGTCGTACAGCTCTGTACTATTAATAAATCCAATGACGTCAGTTCCACCAACAACTAAAACTTTTCCATCGGTTAGCATCGATGCTGTATGACAGTATCGTGCGAAACTCATGTTGCCAGTCTGTGTCCAAGCTCCTGTCGATGGATCATACAGTTCTGCACTATTCAAAGTCTCATTAATAAAAATTCCACCAACAACTAAAACTGTTCCATTAAGAAGCCTAGATGCTGTGTGAAAGTGTCGTGCGAAACTCATATTGCCAGTCTTTGTCCAAACTTTTGTTGATGGATCATACAGTTCTGCGCTATTAATAAATCCAACGGTGTCAGTTCCACCAGCAACCAAAACCTTTCCATTGACTAGCAACGATGCTGTATGATAGTATCGCCCAACAGTCATACTATCAGTATTTGTCCAAAGGCCTGTTGATGAATTGTACAGTTCTGCACTATTAATAGTACTCATGCGGTTGATTCCACCAGCAACTAAAATTGCTTCATTGGTTAGCATTGATGCTGTGTGACAGTATCGCGCGAAATACATGCTGCTGGTATTTGTCCAAAGGCCTGTTGATGGATCGTACAATTCTGCACTGTCCCAGTAGTCATTAGAACTAACTCCACCAGCAATTAAGACTGTTCCATTGGTTAGCACTGATGCTGTATGATGGTATCGCTCAACACTCATGTTGCCAGTGTTTGTCCAAAGGCCTGTTGATGGATCGTACAATTCTGCACTATTCCAGGAGCCATTAGAACTAATTCCACCGGTAACTAAGACTTTTCCACTAGTTAGTATGGATGCTGTGTGACGGTATCGTGCAAAATTCATGTTGCCAGTCTTTGTCCATACTCCTGTTAATGGATCATACAGTTCTGCACTATTCAAAGTCTCATTAGTAAGAAGTCCACCGGCAACTAAGACTGTTCCATTGGTTAGTACAGATGCTGTATGATATTGCCTTGCAAATCTCATACTACTGGTATTCGACCATCCTAGAAAGAAGTAGTCAGTTCAGTGGAGCAATCCAAAGTATTTCCTATGATAGATATTTTTCAATTTTGTGTGAAATAGTTCTCGTTTTAGATAACTGTTCAATTCTCGTAGGATTCGCACATCGACGAATCACTTCACAAGAAGTATGACCTAGCCATAGGAAATGATGATCAATCAAAAATCTTTGATCCAAATATCATCTTGAACATTTGTTTGAACATCATTTTTCAGAATTTTAGCGCGCTTTACCAATCTGTAGAGTGTACTTCTCCTGAAATATCAAAACCGTGTTAACATGGTCGAAAAAACCATTTCCACCTATTTAACCCATTTTTAATTTGTGACGTTTTGCTCTCACTTGACAGAAAACCTTATGAAAGTGAGAACATGATCGATATTGATTTCAAAAGTTTATCATTTGAGTTTCTAGACATTGCCATATGTTAGTAAATTCAAAGTCAATGAACCTTTCAGGAGATGAATTTATAAATACCGAAAGCTTTCCTTTCTTAGGAGCTATCTTCTTCTAAGTTGATAAGAAACTGTTAACATCATCGAACTACAGCTGGGTCAACTATTTTGTTTTATTGTGTGACAACATGAAGCTTTCATCAAGAAAGACAGATTTTCATTGTATTAGAGAGATTTTATTCACAATTTCCTCGTCAGTCATACAAAACTGTTTGATCTAATCAAAACTTCGGAATTCTATCCGAACCATACTGATACGATATAGGATGAAATCACTATAGTTTTCTGGACACCAGCTGAAAGTTTGTCTACGGATTCGGCAGCTTCATTAAAGAATAATGATAACTTCATAGATTAATTCAGATTGTTTATTCATGTTTTCAACTCAAAACCAGTTTACTTATTAAAAGCCTATCTATTTCATTAGTCCAAAATCCACATAATCTTCTGATAATAAAGTAGTGTGCACTCAATCAAGATAGTCTTTGAAGTTAAAAAAAACTAAAAATCAGGGAAAATAACGAGAAAAGATCGAGAAACTGCAATGACTTCATTTTTTCTCGGCTGCCCACGATTGCCTGAGCATATTTTCGTGACATCACGTTACTCCAGCGTTAGAGTTATTAAAGGTGCAAATTTCTTCAACTTCAATCATCTTTACATATGCAAACCTCATCAATTTCCAAGCAATCCAAATTTCTAGTTGAATCGCTATAGGGACCAATATTTAAAATTTAGCTTACGACTTACTGCTCGTAGTAGTGTGCGATTTTGTCGTAGCAGTCTCTGCTGTTGTATCAACTTCTACTATTGTAGTCGCTTCTGTTGTTGTTGTAACGATCTCTGTTGTTGTAGCAGATTCTCTAGTTGTAGCAGCTTCTGTTGTTGTAGCAGCTTCTCTTGTTGTAGCAGCTGTTGTTGCGGGTGTTGATGTTGTAGTGATTGATAATGGTGTAGTAGATGTTGTCGTTGTAGTGGTTGATAACAGTGTAGTAGTTGTTGTCGTTGTAGTGGTTGATAATGGTGTAGTAGATGTTGTCGTTGTAGTGGTTGATAATGGTGTAGTAGATGTTGT